>VYZQ01040631.1:63000-82666 GCA_013400655.1 Mystacornis crossleyi | reverse complement strand
GCAGGAGATTTGGGGAAGAGCCCTGGACAGCACGGCCGGTATTGCCCTGGGAAGGGGAAATGTCGGGAGAATGGCAGCAGCCCTGTGCCCCTGTGCGAGATCTATCCTTTGATCTCTCTGAGGCAGGGAAAGGGAGTCAGGAACATGGCGAGAGAAATTTGGCGAGGGGGCTTCAGAGCTGGGGGTAACATTTCCTGAACACTCCTCAATACTTTTAACACATTTAACAATTGTTGCAAATAAAGGATAAAACTTTCCCACTGATAGGTCCCCTCTCAATTGCAAAACATCCAACTTTTTCCCAACTTGATCCCAAAAGTCCTTAGAAGGAAGTGAGTCCCGCGAAATGTAAGGGAAATGTTTAAACAGCCAGTGAATGAAATGCTTCAGCTCCCTCCTTGAAAAATAAAAGTTCCCCCGAACAAGTGCTGATTTAATTTGAATATAAGTATCTTGTTGGGAGTGGGTTAGTTTAGCACCCATCTCCCCTCTTCCCAACTGCCAAGAGAAAAAGAATAAGAGGAAAAGGCAGAAAAGTGACCTAATATCTCACTCATGAAACTCTGGGGTTAAAGAAAACTCTCGGGTGAGTTCCATGCCGTGGAGTGCAGCCTGCTGTTGCGGGAGGCAGTGGAACAGAGTGGACAGAGGCAGTGGTGAGGGCAGCTCTGGCCACCTGGGCCCCGCTGCTGGGCGCGCTGGCCTCACTGGCAGTGCAGATGCGGGCGGCGCAGCGGCTGCCGTGGGTCGTAGCACCACTTGGCGCCTTCCCGGAGCTGTGGGCACAGCTGCTGCCATCCGACTCACTGCTGAAGCGGCTGAAGGAGGGCTCGCTGGACAGCCTGCTGGAGGTGGTGGAGTCCCGTGGGGCCATGCCTGGTGGCTGCGTCTTGGTGGCCCACACCAAGGTGCGCATGGGGGGCCTGGCGCGGCCTCCATACCTCCTCTTGGGCAAGCTGTTTCACCGTGTCTGAACTGACACTGTAATCTCCCTCTTTGGTGAAGCGGCTGTGCTAAATGCAAACTTCCAGCAGCGTGGGCTGCTAGAGACGCTTTTAGGGATGTTCCAAAGAAGTCCCTGTTTGGGCGCCACTTGTCACGGTGATATTGGATAGTGAAATGCCATGACCTTCCCAAAAGCACCTCTAAGGAACCTTCTCGGTGCAACCAGCACGCTTGCACACACATGTGCGCTCACACACCGGATAGTTTGCAAATCAGTCCAGCAATGAATGAGCAGGAAGGGTCTTCGCATAGAGTTTTACAGGAGAGATTTTAATTCATCCACACTCATGCAAGGTTCTCCGAGAAGTACCCCGAGAGCAGTGGGGGTCCAGGGGAAGGGAACCAATCAGGAAACTCTGAGGGTGTAACAGAGAACAGAACAGAACAGAGCATTCTGGGGGAAGCCTTCTCAGTCACCATAAGCTGGAAAGGAACCTAGGACTTATCCCACCATAGGACTCCCTTTGTTCCTCATCCAGCAGGCCCACCGGCTTCCACAAGTTTCTAGGATGTGCATACATATGTATGCACATCCTGGAAGTATGCAAGACATAGCAAGTATTTTGAGATCTCCCACACTCCACAGAACAAGCCATGGGGTGTCTAATACCTACAGATGGTCTGAGAGCAGCTTTACACCTGCTACAGCAGCCCTGGATCCTGATGCCATACTGAGGGACCAGCATTCCACTGTCTCTGACCGGAACATCACTGACTGAACTCCTAACATAACTTACTGCGGCTTCAGAGACCTTCATGGAACAGTTTGATCCAGTAGCACACCAGTTATATCAGGCATCTGACTACCCTGTGAGATCTTGATGGAGTCATGGAGAGGGTGCAGTGGAATTTGCTTTATTCTTTTTTTATTATTCCTGCCCTACTTGAGGAAATGGAGATATTCCCCTCCTGAATGGAGAGCAGAAAGAAAAGAGGTACAGAGAGGAAAAATCCTGGCATTTTTCATCATCATTTGCAGTTTTTTAACTCCTTTGTACGCCATACAGACTGTCAGCTGCAGACTTCACCAAACCTGTGGATGTGGCACTTCCACATCAAGTTGGTCATTAGGTAAGGACAGTAAAGGCCACCCCTCCAGCACAACTCCACAGCAGCAGGCAGAGCCTCTTCCATTTGGCCCTCCAGCCCAAAGTCCAGAGAAAGAGCTAGCTGACAGTTGGAGTAGATACAAGGAGAGAAATCCACCTCCAAGGGCTTTCTGCCCCAAACAGTCTCTGTTCTAAGAAGTTAGTGAAGGGGCTTGTAAAGTTAAAAAATATTATTTGTGTGTTTTATACTGCCAGTTCTCCCTGATTACTCCTGATGTGCAATATTCATAAATATTTACCCACTTTTTTATTGGGCAAATGAGTTACCACCGAAGTTGGTGGTACTATTCTTGTTAGTAATTTATTTAAGAAAAACATGCTAATTGTTTTATTAAAAGGTCATTAATTCAGCTGAAAATACCACTTTCTATGGGAGATATTTCCTTCTGTGAATCAGTAACACAGAAATAAACACTCTAATTGTCCAGAGACCAATTGCCTTCTAGAAATGAACTTCCTCACAACTTTGCATTCAAGCAGTTGATAGTTTAATACTAAACCAATTAAAAGCAATATAGAGCTACATGAATAGGATATTAATTTCCTCACCAGAAGTGGAAATGAGTAGGTGCTTTGATTCCCACAGGGAAGGAAACTCCACCAATCAGCAGCTTAATCTACAAGGGCTGCAGCCTCACATGAGGGATTCACCGTGCACAACCAGATCATTACGCTGTGTGGATATTACTGCTACTGCTAAAGCCTCATCCACTCTGCCATAGCCCCAGGCAATACTGAAAAAATAAAGCAAGGTGATCTTCTTACAGAAAAAAAAAAAATCCCCACACTTTCCCCTTGTAGCTTATGAGATTGTATGAATGTGAACGTTACTGTGCCAAAATCTCTCTTGCCTAAATTGTCATTCCAAATCAATTTTAAGTATAAAAGAAGGGCTTACATTGAACTGATCTGTTTAATCTCTTATTTCCATTTGCAGCCAATAGTGAAAAAGAACATTTAATCCACTTTCAGCATCTTCTTTTATGGAGAATTAGCCACAGGAAACAATATTAGTTATCTCTCTATGCACTGGGGTGGTATGTGATGCTCTCCAGGTAGGGGGAGAAGCAAATTCAGATGAATTCTGCTGAGAAAGCTCCTGCAGTCTGAAGTGGGACTGGATCATCCATGGATAAAAGCCAGCAGTCCAGAAGCCATTTCCTCTTGCCCACTTGTACCCCAGGTGTGGTGGCCAGGCCAAGAAGAGAGGGATGTAGCAGCATCATTGTCCCATTAGCCCTCCAGGAAATACACTAATAAATACTTCCACTTCCACCATATTGAGAACTAAACCTGTTCAATTAACGTGAGAAACAGATGTATAAGAGATAAAGCATGAGGAAAGATACAAAATACAAGGTAACAAAGTGAAGAAGCAATAATGATGATGGGAAACTTTGCCAGAGTTTTATATTGTTAATTGATTCTTTAAATGTTGCACATCCCAGGCAGCCAAGACTCCTATTTAGAGTGTTATATATCAAAATTGAACAGGACACCCAGAGAGGGGCTTTAATTTATTTTTAAGTTGCAATCATCTAGTTCTTGTAGAACAATTTGTCATATGTCACCAAATAAATAATACCTCAGGGCATTTAAGTTTCTTAAAACCACAGCAGCTACTTTTCCAAGTGCTCCTGTATCTGTGCACATTGTTACAGTGGGCTTCAACATGTTCAATGTGTCCCAATGAGGTTTTATGTAATTTTTATATGCATATAATATGAAATATTATCAACACACATTGTCAACTTCAATATGACAACAATTTACTCTAGCATTCCACTCAAGCAAGGTCAGATCAGATGAGGAGTTCAGGAGGTTTGCAGTGGGGAGAGAGAAATTCAACCCAGCCAAGTATCTCCAAGCTTCCCCAGCCCCATCACGTCCTGCTTTCCCCCAGAACTCACCACAAAAATCAGGTTTGCCAGTGGTAGCAGTACATTAGTTTGTTCCTCGTGGGTTAAACACTAACCTAAATTTTTGCCTTCAAACACCTAGAACGACCTCCCTCCTTCCACTTCCCTCATGCAAGTTCACACGCCAGGGTGAAAGGAGGGCCAAGATGTCTTAAACCTTTAGCTGTAAACTTAAAACATCTCTCCTTTGGCTTATGGGAGGTTCCCTGACTTCATAGATCCACCAACTGTTTCTTTTAATACCCAATAAAGCAAAAAGGATCTTTATATCCCTCGTAAGGTCAGTTACACAGTTCAGTACAAATGTACAGTTCAACAACCAAATATACCATGTTGTATTTTTTCTGTTTTCAAGTTGTCCAGCAGCATACCACAATATCTGCAGTGTGAGTCATAAGAGCTTCTGTGTAAAATTTTTATCTTTTAGCTGATCAGCAAAATATATCTTGCCAGTTTTGAACACCTTCAGCTAAAAGCATCTTGGTTTACAGATTAATAAAGCGATACATTTTTGTTCCGTGACTCTGAATGTAATACATGGCTTTCCTTTCAAGCCTTGCTGTGGATCCGAAAGAAAGAAATCTATCATCATTTGCAGTATTTCCTATGATTTTCAATTTCCATGAATACTGTTGCCAGCAAACTACTTTACAAAAACATTTGAGTAAACAAGAAGAGTAAGTGTGAGTACAGTCAAAGAGAAGTTCCTTAAAAATGTGAATGAATATTCACCCCTGTTCCCTTATTGTTTCCAGGCTCCTGTCTGTTGGAAGTACTATCCTGAAAGCTGCTTGCTGGCTAGAGCTGGATATTGATTCAAGCTAATGCACCTTCACATTTTCATTTTATTATATCTGCTAGTGGAATCTCACTCATCGCAATGAGGGGAGGAAAGCAGA
The DNA here is from genome assembly GCA_013400655.1 of Mystacornis crossleyi. Classification (NCBI taxonomy): domain Eukaryota; kingdom Metazoa; phylum Chordata; class Aves; order Passeriformes; family Timaliidae; genus Mystacornis; species Mystacornis crossleyi. The sequence continues at coordinate 77,734 of VYZQ01040631.1, read as the reverse complement.
GAAAATCCAAAGCAGATAGAAGCATCCTTAAATGGTTTGTCTGTAGGGACTTAACCTAACCTCTTCCCCAAACAAACACACAGATTTTCTAAGTTCATTTTCCCATTCATTTTCTAACTATCTCAATGTAGAAGCCTCTGGAAGTGCCAAATGCTTTTTAACTCCCTCTACCATCCTGCAATAGTTCACATTGTCAACCATCTGCCTGCCACTGAAAATACACCCGGCATCAGTTTTCACAACAAATCCATGAAGACAAGGTCTTGCTCAACTATCTTGGTTAATGAAAAGCTATTAGTTTGATTGCAAGTTGGTAATTGTTCTAGCCCTGCAGAAAATGCCATTAAAATAATTTTTACAGAACTCTTTTAATAACTAGCTATTTTTGTAGCACAATTGCTTTTAAATCTCATGAGGTCAGTGTGTAATACATGACTGTTCTAGCTCACAGCTCTCAGCACTCAGAGGGTATATATCAGGTTTCAAGTTATTAATTTGTTATGGTAATCAATACCTTATTCTTTTTAACCACAGAGGCAAACTCATTTGCTCTTTTCAGTTTGATATTGGATTATGAACGATTTACATCCATAACTACTGCAAATGCCACATGACACTTAACAGCATCAGTTAGGAATTTAGAACTTGCTTATCACTGGGTTTTCAACAGATTTTGTCTGCAAGTAGCCAGATGACAGCACCAGTAGTATTTGATGGTTTGGGACCATTGTTCAAAGATGATCGCATAGATAAGGATACATTCATAAATATTCACATTAAAAAAAAAAAGAAACAATCAGATCTGATAATCAATCAGTCAGTCATTTCCATTTTTCCAGCTACCATCCATGCCTGCTACAGTAGCAACAAGCAGGCACTTGGAGCTTACCCACTCTATTACATCAATCAACGCCTTTGAGTTGTGCAGGAACATGAGTAAATCTGATAAACACGCCTGCTAAACAGATTTGTGTCAGCTGTAAAGAGGTTTTTCAGAGTATAATTTCTTGAAGAATTTCCCAGGTGTCATCCTAGGTTATAAATTATATATAATCCAAAGTGTAATCCAGAAGAAAAAGAAGATATGGAAATTTCAGCATTCTTTTCCCGGTGGTTGTAACTTCATCTCACATCATCTCTTAGGTCATCCTTAGACCACCACATCGATGCTTTGCACTTTTAAAGAACATTTTGAAGACAGACACGAAGGCCCATAAATATAGATTTGCTTACAGAATTGGGTGTTGATGATATTTCAGATATATTAATTTTTTAATATTTTTAAAGGTTAGAATGACATTTCTTTCTTCAATTATTTCTCTGAGTTTCCCTGTCATTCATTGAAAGCCTCATTCCTTCTTGTGATTCCTCTTTTATATATAGTTTTTAGTTGCTTTTTATGTCTTCAGCACCACAGATTTCCCTACCTATTCTTTTAAAATTAGTTTATTACCAAGTACCATGGTCACACCAATATTTCATCTGGGTGACACCAAACTGAAGTGGCTTAGTTTATAGGCCATGTAGTTTTGATGAGTCTTAATTTTTCATGAAGATCAAGAAGCCAGGGCAGAAAAAGTCATTCATGTAAAGTGCATTCTCTGTGGAAGAACACTTGTATGATGAACTCGTTCCTTGATTGAAACTATTTCTAATTACATTAACCATATTCTCCCTGTAATCTCCCACCATTACTAAGCTTGTTATTTCATTTCCTGAAGCCCTTGCACGTTCTAACTGACGGATCCCGTATGAAAATATTATGGCTATATCTAACTCCAGCATATTTCAGCCTGATGTCTTTAGCCAGACCATAGATATTGAAACGTGTGAACCTTTTATTTTGCTAATAGTCCAAAAGAGAGTGCTTTGGCATATGATCAGTCAGTGCTTGTCTTATGTAAATGGTCCTCATAAAGCACTGATTCAGTCATTTATTTTAAAAATTCTCATTGCTGTTTTGTTTGTGATAAGTATGTACGCGGAGCATTTCCAGAACAACTTGACATAGAGCAAAATATGGGAAGCATTTGCAGTTCTATCAGCTGACACTCAGTACATGAAAAACCTCAGGGGAGAGGAAGCACCTTCTACAGTAAGAGCTATATAGCACTGACGCTTCAAATGCTGGATCCCAGTCTTCAAACCTCAGCTGAAATGTCCCTTATTTCAACCGTGAAATTGGGAGAAAGGGTGATCTACAAGTACCAATACATTAATCACATTCAGCATCAAATCACTACACTGAATTGCATCTTAAAGTCATCTGGAAGGTAGGTCTCTCTAAGCAGAATCAATGCAAGAAGTTCCTACCTTACTCTTGTCACTGAACAGAGCTACCTCAGTTTAATAAAAATGATTCATAAATGTGTTTGCATGCTTAGCCCTTGAGTTCAGCCAGCTGCTATTTGTAGGACTTGCTAAACATCAGCTTTCTCAGATCCAGTAGAAATTCAAAGTAATTTTCAGTTTACTCCTTCCCTACTATCTCTGCATCAGCAGCTATATCTTATTACCACCTAATCCAAGATACCAGTTTTATTTTCCACTTAGGTTATCAGCTGAGCACCTTCTATCGCTGCTAGGGGAAAAAAAAAAAGCCAACAAAAGACGTGCTTATATGCCTTCTTGAAACACTCTCTTGCCCGATGCCTACAAAAAACGTCAACATTGAGCTCTGTGTGTGCTGAGGTCACTGTACTATGCTGAGCCACTTTGCCTGCCCATTTCCCTGGGCTCCTCAATATGCTATCAGCATAAATTTTCTCCCATCTTAGCCCTAGATTGCAAGCTCCTTCTTCCTACTGTAAATTCCTCTTTACAAGCCTGTGCAATAGGTAAAGGATCTTGGTCTATGAGTCAGTGTCAGCAGCAGCATCAGTAACTAAACCCCCAGGGGTTTCACAGCCTTTGCTACAAATTAATAGTCAACTAAAAAGTCATACAGACAATTCAGTGCTCACAACAGAAAAGCTAGTTGCAAAAAGGAACAAGCCCACCACACCAATCTTATTCCGAAGGGCAGCTCTTCAGATTGCATAGAAGAGCATAAAAACGTCGGTGTCAATAGAATTATGACAACTGATACCAAGGACAGATGTGTCAGTCTTTGAGTAAAACTTACATGAGGCACAGGTCTTTTTCATAAGGATTTATTGAGCTCAGTATGTTGTTAACAGTTGTCACAGGGCTTTCACTTCAGTTTTTATACCAGCAACATCTCAGTAATACCATGAGGGAAATAAAATGTCATAGGACCTAAGCACCCCGTGCAAATTTTTAAAATGAAGCATTCGTAAACAACCTCACAAGCCAAAGTTATTCACTCAACTAATCCATGAGAAAATGCAGATGCCAAATCTGTTCTGAACCAGTTTGAGCAGTACTCACATAAGTCTACCACCCACATCCTGCTTAGTCAAATCTTCTAAGCTTTCCTCAGTGCTAACTATGGTGGTGTCCAATCTTTTTGAAGATTACTGATGCATGGCTAAATATAGAAAAGACAGTCTAGAAAAAAGAACAGCTGTGAGTTCATGTATCAACAGGGAGACAAGCAACTGCCTCTGACTGTGTCTGAAAACAGCAAACAGTCCCACAGAAAAAGCAGGGCTTTAAACCACTTCAGCAGAAAGACCAGAAATCTTCTGCTCTTTCTATGTCCCTTATTGGGAAGCTATCAGCACGCCTAATGATTTGATGACTTCTACCCATGGCACAGAACCATCCCAAGGTCAGGAAATGTGAGAAATAAACCTGCCAAAGAGAATTTTTCTTTCTCTACCAACTTTCAAATACCTGTGAAAGCCAAATAAAAAATTCAGGTCAAAACCCCAGTTGCTTCAGATTATATTTTCGTGAGGTTTCAAGGAATCAGTAGAACAACTGAAGCACAGAAATATCTGCCCCCAGCAGAGCCACCAGGAACACAGCAGGGGTTTTTAGTCTATCATATTTAATGTTGTTGAGTGAACCAAATGAATTAGCATTGATTTTTCTATATATATTTCCCTCTCCAAAATGTAATCACTTATTAATAATACCAAAACTACTATTATAAGAGATATTTTGTCTCCAAATTATTGGGGTGTTTTAATTTTTTTTTTTTAATTTTCATATTCGTCTCGTTTTTTAAATGTTATTAACAGGGTCAAAGTTTCTGAGAGCACATGTATACTAAAACTGGCTTAGTACTTCCTCCTGTAAGGAATTATACTGTAATCAGAAAACCTTTCTCTCTACCTTTTCCCAAATCATGGCTTCATTCTCCAATGTGTAAGATTATTTCTGACAAATAAGTAACAGCTAATTTGTACAGGATGGTCTACATGGCACATCAGACCCTTTTTCTACCAACATTTATTTTTTGACCCCTCAGGAACGTATTATTTTTTCATAATCCTTCCCTCATATAACACTCTTTTTTTTTTTTTTTGAGGAAAATACTATTACTATTGCAGAGATCTTGTAAAGTCTCAAAAAAGCAAGGAAAAATGCAAAGCTTGTGCATTGACACCAGCTGTCAGCTCAGCATTTAGTGAAAATGTTAAGAGACAGAGCCAAGGATAAATTTGAAAGCATAATCTCATATATATCATGATGAATCATATCTTGAAATGTCTTACCTTAACTAGCCTGAAAGGGTGATTGTGAGTTGTAAGCGAGATGTCGGAGACATTTTGGAAAGGAACTATATACCGTGTGGCAAATTTATGTGCTGGAGGAATAAAAATTTACTAGCAGCTCTTAAAGATGGTGTGAATGTGTATTAATTAGCAAAGTTACAATTACATCATCGATAAATTTCTTTTTACAGAACTACAGATATAGTAGAGATATAGTATTGTAGAAAGCCATGCAGACATAGGCAAGAAATCAAATAAAAGCTCTACTGGTGATCAGGATTTCTAGTTGAAGTTCAGAACAATATTTTGGTTCCTGTAACGTCCAGAGTGAAATGCTAAAGATACTTTTTTTGGCCACAAATATCTGTAACGCTAGGATAACATCACAAAGGTACTAGGATCTGGCATCACCATCAAGAATAAGATTTCCCTGCAAGATCCAAATGTCATCAAGGCATGCAAATAATATATGATTGAGCCACTTTAGATTTGAATAAAGCATACCCCTTAAACTTAACATCACTGGAGAGAGGTACTTGTTGCATGCCCCCTATCCCTTGCATTTGTGTTAAACCTAGTGTCATAAAACATTAAGGGAAAAAAATCAAATCCAAACTTAANAAAAAAAAAAAAAAAAAAAAAAAGCCCTGTCTGAGAAGCCTTAGGACAAATGTTACATTATAGATGCACAGCCACATTGCAATTGAGGAAGGGGTAAATGTGAAAAATAAGCTGCGAAGTTTCTCTGTATATCTTAAACACAGAAGAGTTTAAACTAAAAGATCAGAATTTAAAAACAAAATAAACGAGAGGGTGGATAAGGGTGTTATGTTTATTGGAGAGATGCCTCCACCCAAATTAAGGTGCAAACAAGAGCATGGCTGAAGTCAATAGGGAATCGTCCCAGTTCGGGCCGGGAGACACTTCAGAGACAGNGCAGCCTCCCACTGTCCTTCTTCACCCTGGTCTTCTCGGTCATGGGTTTCCCAAGGTTTCAAAACTTCCAAAGGTTTCAAAACTTTTCACTACTTATACATTTTAGCAAACAAAGGAGTTAATTCTCACTGGATACACAGTTCTCTGATTCTATTAATTAAATGATTCCCTTGCTTCCAGTGTTAACCAGTCCCATGCTCAGTCTTTCTCTTCTTTTGACTCAGCGGGTTTTGATTCCGTGGGTTGTGCATGATCTCCCTCTGCCAGAAGCACCTCCACCCAGTGGGAGCTGACCTCAGCACAGTTGCTGAGTTGTCTTCCCTTGGGGATTCTTTGAGGTTTTATATTCCTCCCCCCTCCCCGCTCGTTTACCTCCCCTCTAGGCCTGAGATAACATGCAGACAGTGGTACGGCTTTTATCTTATCTCAAGCTCCCATCAAGTGCCTTAACTTACAGTCCAAGTTTCAGGAATCCAGAAGCATATTCAGGGGCAGGGGGACACTTTGGTGGTCACAGATGCCATCTGTCCCCTACTTTGGGATGATCATTGACTGGCAATGTGCTTAGGGGTAGTTGTCCCTCCACATATTTTGGCAAAATTGGGGAATTTGTGTCTGGATCCCTTACCCAGGATGACTAGCCAGACCTCACAAGGCCTGGAGTTAAAGCCATTCTGTGTTTATATCAGTGCAAAGTCCTTCTGGGATTTTAACAGTGTTTGAGACAGGCAATTGTGATCTCCTTGGAGAGGATTAGAAGTTTTGGGGAATTATTTGCCCCTCATCTGCACCCACCAGCAGAGACAACAAATAGTTTTGCCTTCAGTGTAAGGGGGAAGGGACACAGAGAAGCCCTGTCTGAGGAGCAGTTCTGAAACACGGATCAGGAACAGAAATGTCTCTTCAGCTTTCACAAAGAGATCCTGTGTGACAGATGGAGCAATTGTAAGTGTGAAGTATATTTGAAGCTTTTATTTATTTTTCATTTTTCTCTACTGTAACTTTGTTGCCAGTAAATAATCAAGAACTTAGCCCTGTGTTTTACTGTTTTTCATCTGAATGTATATCTAGCATTCAAAAGACTGCGATGACTCTTAAAAAAAAAAAAAAAAAAAAAAAAGGGGTGTTTGTACTTCCATGGAGATAACATATCCAAGCAAAGAAGTCTTCCAGTGAGCCAGGAGCCAAGGGAACTTCGGGAATTCCAGGAGTTGGTCTGTTTCCAACCACCTTCCTTTGCGAGCTGACATTGTGAAATAGTGGGATGGAAGGAGAGATTTCCCTGCGGTGTATTATCCTGACCCCCACTGCAGGTGGTAAAAAAGACAAAGCATGTTCTCAAGAAATTTCATATCACTGCTGAGAGTCATAACCATCTCCTAGTATTTCCGTGAGTGAGAGGCATCCTGCCCCTATCGTTTCTTAGTCCATATGTCACCTTTTCAAATCCTTCTAACTTTGCGTCAACAAGTTCATTAGCAATTCAGTGCCAAGCCTAAGTAATTTCAGGGCTGGTTTATCATCGAGTTAAGAATGAAATGGCCAGCAAGCAATGACTGCGTGTCTCAGGTTAGTGCTGCCAGATGCTCCTTTCCCTCAGTCCCCCCTGCTTTGGACAGAACTGCAGGAGCCTGTACTCCCACCTGTGTTTTTAACCTCTATGATGAGGTGGTCAGTGCCACAGGATTGCATGGCTCTGGGCTCTCCTCTGCGCAGCAGCAAAAAATCAGTATGTTGTGTTGTCCACAGTAATTCGGGAGAATTCAGTGTAAAGACTGTGATTTATTAAAAATGTATTTATGAGATACGGAGATAGAAATCCTTTAACACTACTGGGAAGAAAAAAGACAACCACATCGGCAGTTGCTATAAAAGCAGTAAGAATTCACCCTGTTAAACACGGAGCTTCTACAACTTGTTCCCTTCCCTGCAAGCTCAGGACAACCAGTATTTTGCACAATCAGGTTCTAAAAGATTTGGTTGCCCCGTTAGGTCAGGAAACTCAGCTCCTAGGCACAGCAGAACCTTGCTGCACAAGGACAAGGACTGACTTATGTGGAGATTAAGGGGTTTTTTCAATTTGGTTTTATGTGGGAGTAGGAAATCCAAGACCTTTGACCCTTGAAGACCTCGGCAGATTAGGCTTCTACTGCAAGCTGCAAGTCTGCAATCATCATTTTTCCTTTCCCTAAGAACCGAGTGACAGATACCTACAGAAAAATAAAGGGGGGGAAATCTGCTGTAATTTAGAAAGTGAATAGCTCGAACAATCCTCCCCGTGGGGAGAGGGAATAAGAGCAAGAACAAACTTACAGTAAGTGTTAGTTCAGTGTTAGTAAACAGAGTACAGTCAACATACTTCTGGTATTACATCCTGATTGCAGGAAACAGGCTACAGTAGGGTACAGTAGGATCATTTTCAGTTGAGAAAACAGATAAATAACTTCTCTTCCAAAGTCTTAACATGAACTGAAACTTGGGAGAGTCTATTAGAAAGCTCATTCAAGTTCAAAAAATATAGGATGAATACTTTGTCTCATACCTGCACATACCTGAAAGATCGTCTTCAGGTTCACAGATAAATCTAAGATCATGTCCATTCAATAATATTAATTACGCAGCACATCTAAGAGCCATATTATAAGACTATTTTAAAGAGAGTGAGGATTTTAGTTCAATATTAAAGGTTAAATTCACAGTTTCAGAACTGAAAGATAGCCGTGAGTTTTAAATAAGAATACTAATATAATATTGTGTTTTTAATTAGAGAGAAGAGTTAGTTTTAAAAACTGATTAACACTTGTTAAGTGAACTGTCAAATTAACTAATAAAATTAAAACACTTAGCATAACTTTGATATTTTTGTTTTAATTGGTTTTTTCCATTACTAAACCAATTCTTTCTGCTTTGCTTTATCCATCTGGGCCCCTGCTGGGAGATGTCATTAAGGTTTCAGACCTCGCTGAGTGGCAATAGTGCTACTTGCTGAACAGAGATAATTGAAACAGGGACAGGTATTTCTGAAAGTATTTCCAGAATTCCTTAGAGACAGACAAATAAATCTGCTAAATATTATTTAGCTTCCTGCAGAAACTGCTGCAGTAAGAGGGCAGATTCCCGTGCTGCTGCTGATTTGCTTCTCAAGTGCAACACAGTGTTTTGGTCTGGTTTCTACCAAGTTTGCAAGGCTTAGGCAAAGGCCAAAACTTCTTTGAAAGACACTCAACCACCTGGAGAAGGAAAGCAATTTTATATTTAAAAACGTGTATTACTCATTCAGCTGCTCCATCTTTCTGAAGAAATTGTCCTTGGTCCCACCAATATGTACAAGCTCTCTGGTGTAACCATCACCTGGCCAGCATCTCTGGAAGCCGTAATTCCATAACTGGTGTCTGAAAGACAATGGTTTGGGAGAACACTCACACAGAGTCCATCACCAGAGCAACTGGCAGGGCTGTGCTCACCTTCCGTTTGCCTCTGCAAGGTGACCACAGACCTCAACTCACCATGGCAAGCAAACACCAACTGGTCTAGGTGGGCTGCAGTGGGACTTCAGAGCACGTGGGGTGCTTTAGATAACTGGCAGGCACACTATCTTCTCCTGTGGCAAATGTGGGATGTGGCCCCATGTCCAAAAAAGTGAGTGAGTTCGCAAGGGTAAGAGCATGAGTACTGCTTATCACACGGGTCCTGCCCAGCTGTCAATGCCACAAAGGTAACAGGAAGGTGTTGAAAAGAGTGCAAATGGAAGAGACATCTGTGGAGATGAGAGTATTTTCCAGCAAGAATCAACTTAGATAGTCAGCACTTGCCATTTTCACAATGCCCTGAACAATCAGGAAAAGCAAGTGGGAGAGCCATGGAGACTGAAGGAAGCCCCTATTCACAGTGCAGTGTATATGCCTCCCCTCGGGAGACAGCTCCTGAGAACAGCCAGCGCACTCAGCTGTGGCCACCAGCCCTTGATGTCAGACCCCTCTCAACAGGTGGCCCCTTCTGGGGGATGTAGGTACACCAGCAGATGCAAACAAGCGCCCATCTCCAGAGCCCTAGCTCCATCTGCCTTGTTTATCAGGACTATATTCCTATTTTGTGGATATACAGCATCATCCTCACCGTGTGAATCATTATAAGCTGCAAATGAGTTGCAAAGTATGGGAACACATACTCCAATCATGTAGCACAGCAAAGTCAACTTTTAACTAAGTAGACGTGGGCTAAAGGGGTGAGAAAGTCTATATTACCACACACAGTGGCTGGGGACTGCTGCTGCCTGCCTGTCTCGTGACAGCACTGGTGAGAGGTTTGCTCAGAAAGCCCCAGCAGAAAGGATGTTATTTTACACTGCAGGTGGTTTCCAAATGACTAACTCCAACACTGGAAACGGCTCGAGCACGGCAGCACAGAGCTGTGAATCCTGGTTTGTCCTGTTTCACAGCAGCTTTCTGCATAAACAAGCTCACTCTTTCACACATCTTTTTACTCTTTCCAAATCCCATCACATTGCAATGCAAAGGAGGCTGAGTTCTGGATATTTGTTTTTTTACCAAAACTGTTCTCATTTCTCCATAGGTATTTCCACTGAAAATATCCCAGCCGGGTGTAGTGACAGCATCTGAAATGTGATAAGACATCAGAGACATGAAAGAGATCAGCACTTAGCCTACTTGGAGGGGGCGGAGGAGGGGGTGGTTTATCTCTTCCCTGACATCATGTTGCTAGATGAAATGAGATATCTCCCTACAGCCTTGGACTGTTTGAGGCCGAGGCACCCCACTGAGGGCTCTGGCTGGGGCTGGGCACCCATGATTGCCAGCCAGGGCACCTTCAGCCCTCTGAAAGCCATGGTCATCCCCAGCATGCAGCATGGAGGCAGAGACTGACAGCTGCTCCCAAGACTTCCAACTCCTCCTGTCAGCAGCTTGGAAGGCCACCACTCTTCTCAGGGAAGTGACCCAACCTATAAGCATGGTGCAGGGTCAAGCAGCTGGAAGGGTGTCAGGGAGGGAAATTTATTCAGCTGTGGAGATGAATGGATGGTGGAACCTTTAAATTTAATTCTGAGTCTTGAAGATGTCAAAGAATTACACTACTTAATATATCCAAAGAAGAAGTGTACAGCCTTTGGAAAACACAAAGCTACAGAAACGCTTCACTGAATTTCCCTTGGATTGGGTTATCAAACCTGACATTACTCTAATTCCACTTCTTTCTCCCCTTCATACCCTCAAATTCAGCTAATTTTAGCAAGAAAGTAATATTCCTTAGACTCAGCAAGACACTCTGAAGTTTTTTGGTTTTTTTAATAATTATTCCACTTAAGCACTGTGTCAGTCCCAAAGAAAAGCACAGCTCTGCAGACCCAAATACAATGCGACACGATCTGCTCCTGGTTTCCACTTAGAACGGCTGTATCCCACTGCTGATCCACAGTATCAGTGGACTTCCACCACCTTGGCAGCCTGAAGTTCACTTTGCAGCCTGAATGTGAGTTAAGCTCACTTAACAGGCACAGAAATCAGAATAAATTTCTCAGCAACAAATAGGACACCTGCATTTTCACAGTGAATTATTTTTGAATTCTTATCCCATCACAGTAACCACATTTTAAAAGAATCACCTTGCTATCATAGTAGCTTTAATAACTGTACAGAGCTAAGTAAAAGTGAAGAGTTACCTATTGTGTAGGCTGACTGGAAAGAGCCACTCAAATTTTGCTCAAAATAGACGTGCATTATTTCCATTTATCTGCACTTTTCTTCGCCTGCATCAGTGAAAAGCATAACTGGGAAGTGTCTAGAAGAAAAAAAAATTTAAAAAAACAAATAAACCCACCCACCAATTTTTTTTTTAATTTGAATTCCCAGGTACCATTTTAAAATTAAACACTTTAATTAGGATTTGTAGTTGAAAGTTTATTATATATTTTCAGTCCCATATAGCTAGGCTTGTGATGTTATCCCTAGGCAAAAAAGAAAAGGCTAAAACATTTCTACTATGACATTACAATAAATTGACACATTATTTCACTGCCACTAGTGGCAGATCACAAAATAATAAAAATTATCAAAACAAAGTACAAGTGAAAGTACCAAAGAGAGGAAAAAACTCAAACAATACACTTCTGGGCTTTGAAACTGAAAATTTAGAAACTTTGTCCCACCCCAAATTTTTTGAAAGGTGACATTTTGAAAATCCTGGATTTTGTCCTAAGACCAAACCAAAAATTAATTTCAATATGTGCAGATTTTGGAAGATGATAACAAGGTGGTTTCCCTGGAAGCAGTAGCTTCTCCTGCAACACCAGTGTGAACTGATGTGAGATTCCCAGACAGGTTTTACAGGTCAGTAGGAGAAAGGCAGGTTTTAATCAAGATTACTTCTTCCACTTAAAAAGAAAATTTGAGAATTTTTCGGCTTCAGACAGACAACAAAGTAGGGAGAATCCATATTCTTTTTCAGTGACATAATTTGCACGTCTTGCAAAACTAGGCTGAAATTATTTCACATCTTATGCGAGGCATTGCCCACACAGAGAAGCCAAAAAAACTTATCTACAGACAAAATAATCTGAGAGAGCAGAAATAAAGGGAATAAGCTAGAGATTTCTGTAGTGTCCCTGGAGGAAGTGGATCCGAGGGCACGCAGAACACTGTGAAACACATTTGAATAACATCTTTGAAACAGGAAGAATGGGAAGACATGAAAAGTGGTACGGGAACTGCTAATTTACATCTCTCCACTCACTGTCTGTGCAGGCAGCACACCATTGCCCTGAAAATTTCAAGCCTTAGTGCCTGTCACCCAGTTCTGAGAAGGCATCAGAATAGTGCCCTGGTGCTAATGGCTCACGACAGGGAGCAGCAGCTCAGTCACTCTCCAAATTGGGCCAGTTACTTGCTGATTGTCCCTAGTACTCCACTGTGGCTGAAAGTCTCTCAGGTCAGGTGGAGATCCTGCCTTCAGGTCTCATCCTCAAGGAGCACTAGAAAGTCGAAGTTGATCGATCTGAATGAAAAGAGAAGAAAATAAAAACACTGGCATCTGCTATTTACCAGCCATATCCAGTAAATGCACTGTCTTCCAATGTAGGAAGGATCACCTTCTCCATTTATACCTTTTATCTTCTGTTTTCTGTGCTGAGATTTTCTCTGAACTGTTCCCTCAGACTTGACTTGAAGATTTGAAGAACATATGGTGGAACGTGACCAGAGTAAACCTTGCTCAGCTGTAAGGCTCATTGGTGAGATTTTGTAAAATGACTCTTCCTTCACATATAAAAACAGCAGAAAACATTATTTTCTTTTCCTTTTTTTTTCTTTTTTTTTTTGTTTTGTTTTGTTTTGTTTTGTTTTGTTTTGTTTTGTTTTGTTTTGTTTTGTTTTAATAAGCCAGTTTAGGAAGGCAAAGCAATTCCCCAACAGGCCAGATGAGAGTCAGGGCCAGGGTAAGTGAAGCATGAAACCTGTTTGTTTGAGACAGGAAAAGAAAAAAGAGGTCCTATATTGTTTGCCACCTCCAAATCTTTACTCAGGTATCCGATCAAACCTCACCGGTAGGAACAGCATCAAAATAAAGACTGCAGGCATTCCTTACATCCTTGCTTTTTTTTTTTAGATATTACCACGAATAAAGGGCCTCAGATTCATTAGGGGTAGGATGGAAGCATAAAGTTACCTGTGGAGGAGTCACCCTGTGACCCCTGAGTGCCCTGATCCAGCCAGCAGTTCCAGCTCTACTCGTTCTTGCCATCCTTCCTAACATAAACATGGGAAATTAAGCTGGCTATAGCACGAGGTTAATGACAGAATGGCACCTGTTTACACACAAGACAGGGCCAGCCATAATCTGGTCTGCATGGATAAGTGGTTTATAGAGAGGAATAGAAAGCTCTAAACCACAGAAAACAGGAAATTGGAACCAAGCATGATACAAAGTTGTTTTGGTTTAGATCAAATGACACACACACAATTTTTGAACCACAGAATTTATGTGCCTTCCTAGTGATTAATATTTTAAAAGATTGTTTGGCACTGGACACTCAGTACATGTCTCGCAAGGACTTGGCACAGAGAAGAGGTAAGTAATCAGAAATGTGCCAAAGACTTGTCAAGGAAAAACTTACGCTCAATACTAATCAAGCTCAACTCTGTGCCAGTCCTCCCACTCATCCTTTCATTGGAGAAAGTCTTTCAGCATGAGCCTGCCCATGCTGCTTCAGAGACAACCAACACCTTTCACAGTCAGCTGACAAAAATGAAAGTTTGGGAGGCTGAAAACAGAAAAAAAAATACAACGCACCTTCTGCTCTGCAGCAAGAATCACTACTGGGCGCAGAGTCCTGCCTGTTCTGCTCAGGGGACTTCCAAGAGTAAAAGATTTAATTTGCATGTCTGCAGCACTAAGAAATAAATTTCATCGTGCCCCTCATCTGGCATGTTTTGGTCCCCAGTGCCATTGCCGTGGCAGCTTGACAGCAGCCACCATATTTTTCTGCTATGAAAAAAATTCATGCTAGAGGCTGTATCAGAGACACCAAACGCATTAAGAGTTGTCCCTGTCTGGATGAGAGATGCAATTGCAGAGCAAAGTCATCTCTTCGCTTGGCACCTCTGTCATTCGGTGTGCCAAAGGGCTCCCCCAGGACACAGCCCCTGGCCAGCAACACTGTGGGGCAGGGACACACTGAAGGGGTTTGTCTGGAGTGGGGCTGGGACACGCAGGTGGGATTTGTCTGGAATGGGACAGGGACACAAAGGAGGGGTTTGTCTGGTGTGGAGCAGGGACACACAGGTGGATTTTCTCTGGTGTCGGGCAGGGACTTGCAGATTTTGTCTGGTGTGGGGCAGGGACACAGGCAGGTTTTCTCTGGCGTGCTGGGGCAGATTGGTGTGCTCAAGCTGCATTTTCCTACTCTTTTTAGAGGAAAACCTCGCACAGGACAGCCACAGACACCACCTCCTGGAGCCAGGATTCTTGTTCTAAGGGAGACAAGCACCAGCTGAGCGTATGCACACCCCTCCTCCTGCCCTGCGCTTCCGAGTGGTGCTCCTCACCTCCCATCATAGGGAACATCTACTCGTCTCTCTCACCTCCCCTCACAGAGTCTGAGGGTGCCATTCCTATATTAATGAGCATGGCTCGTGAAAGACCTGCAAAGCCCAGTGTGCTTG
>VYZQ01040631.1:13744-61676 GCA_013400655.1 Mystacornis crossleyi | reverse complement strand
ATTCTAAGGGAACCAGGGCCACACTGGCACCTAGGCCACTGAAACACGGGAGAAAAGACGGGCAGCTTGGATCACTCTGGCAAACAGCATAAGAAAAACTCAATTAATCTCACAGCTTCCAAAGCACATTGCAAACATTATAAGAGAAAATATATTTGTGAGGGCAGTCATTTTCTTTTTTTTTTCCCCCAGTCCCTTTTCTTTCTCTCTCTAATCAGCATTTTGAAATGCTAAAAAAATAACACACATCATTCCTACAGTGTTCATTTTGTGGCAGAAAAAGTTGATCAGCAAACATGATCACCACAATGCCAATCATGAGTCCAAAGCCAATTATTTTTCCAAACTGACTAAAGCGAGTCCCTTGTCCCCCTCAGTGAGAGATAACACACAGGTGTACAACCAGTAGGCAGCCAAGGGGATGGGGGGAGAGGGGGAGACGTGGGATAGGAAGGGGCTGAAGCAGTGCAGACATGTGCACTATTTGCTTTAGAAAACAGCTCAGAAGCAGCTCGGGAACAATAGAAATCTTCTGGCTCTAATCTGAAGCTTGAAAAGTATTAAGGTTGAATAAAAGCTCTGACAGAGCAGCTAACATTTAAATACTACTGTTGTTTGGGGACATTAGCAGGAAAAGGAAATGTAGCCACTCCTTCTGGCACGTCTGATTTTTTCTCTCCCCGGTCTCTCAGCAAGGGTTCACACACATCCTCAGAAGTCCTGCACACCAGAGTGACACTTGCTGCTTCTCTTGCTGACACTGGCAGTAGGGAAACAACACTGTGCTTCAGAAAGCATTTCAGGATCCCTCATTCCCAGGACTGGCAGGGCTGAGACCAGACTGCAGAGCTCCAGTGATGCTGCTTTTCTTTCTCTGCCTGATGGATGCAGAAAACGTGGTCAGGCTCCTACAACCAAAGGAGCCCTGGACCCCAGCTTGTAATGCTATACTACTTGGTCCCTCCTTTTGCTCCAGCAAGGAAATTTTGCAGCTTGCACCATCATATTGAAAACTGTTCCTTTCCTCGTTGCTAGATAAATAGGCCAGTGTATGTCCATGAGGAAACAGTCCTCTCGTGGTGGTGGCTTCAGGTGTAAACAGTAACCTCAGAAAAAGCAAAGACAGAGCAGTAGAGAATTAAAAAACTTTCCATTACATCTTTGATTCCAGTGTAACCTTCAGCCTATTATCTGAACAATAATTTCTATCAGTTTTAGATTCTCACTGCTTTTTCCCCCTAAAATAAAAATCTTTGCAAATTATTGTTGTTGTTATATTAATCACACTTTCTACAGCAGGACCTATGGCATCAAGGATTAATGAGCAGATAACCAAGCACTAATATAGATAAATGAGATCTACCTACCTCTACTTCAAGCACTTACCCCCACATGCTGCACACTGGAGCAAACAGATCAGATAATGTATATTTCTGTGCATCCCTAGGGCGCTAACCTAAAAGCCAATCCTCCCTAAAGCCCTCAAAGTATCAGGACCCCAGGGAATCTACAGTCCAGATCAGCAAGACAGAAACAGGAAAGTGAAAGTGGTGAGGCACTTGAGTGGCGTGTGGTAGGTGCAGGAAGGGAAAGGTGTATCAGCTGGGAGAATGGCATGATCAAGGAGAGAACTGAAAACACTAAGACAAAAAGGCACTGACGGGGGCAGCATGAAGTGGAGGCAGTAGGAAGGACAATGAAGATAGGTGACACAGCTTCTTCTCTCACAGGGAGAGCTGACACATCCATGCGGGGCAGCAGCAGCCCAGTCACAGCTGCACAACCTCGTTTGACTCATCTCTCTTCCCTGGCCCCAGAGCCTCCAGGGCTGTCCCCGACAGCTGGGCACCCAGAGACTTTGGTGGCACTGTGCCAGCAAAGTGGCACTCCAGGAGGGGGACAATAGGGAGCCTTGTCCTGGATCTCAGGGCTAAAAGAGGCATTTGGAGCAGCTGTGCTCAGCCCATTCTTGAGAGACAGAACCGAGGGTCAGCCAGTTATCCCTGCACAGACCCAACCAACCCATCTCTGATTACCATTCAGAGGGCACTCAGACTGGCTATGAAGATATCAAGGGATGGCAAATCCATCACTCCTTTCGTTCATTGATTCCTCTAGTTAATCCTCTTTACTGAGAAAAAAAAAGAAATTGGGCTTCACATCTGAGTCCCATATAATCTGTCACCCTCAAAATATGAAACTACAGTCTTGGAAGCTAGATGTTCAGGATAGTTCTGTGTAAAAGTCTCTCAAAAAAGATATTCTCTTGGAACACCAGCAAGAGTTTTGACATCTGGCCAACCAGCCACATCTGGATGGCAGCATTCATATATGGGCATATTCTTTTGGATCAACCCGTCTGCCAACACTATGCACCTGTATTATGTACCTCACATTCAAAACAGTGCTGTTTCATCACAGAACTTTCTTTGCAGGGCAAGCAGGAGGAGTCAAGACTGCCCAGAAAAGTATGTGTCTTCACACACAAACAGGCAAGAGGTTTCATTCAAGTATGTGCTTTGTAGGAATTTTGACATAAAAAGAAAGTGGTGTGTTTTTCATGTAGACTCAAAGACGTCATTTTCTGCCCAGTTGCCTTGTTGCATGGAATGTCAAGCAAATCTGCCTGTTTAGTAGACATACTCAGGCAATAAAACCCCATATGTGAACAGAAAAGGACTGCTTATTTTGCTGTAAAGTATCATAAATCAAATTTGTCCTTACACACAAACTTGTGCAACAAAGCTTGTGAAGTGTGAGCGAGCAGGAATTTCAAAGAAATAACTGTATTTTTAAAAGTCAGCAGCATCTGAACATGACAGCAATGAAAACTTATGCAAAAATAACTGCCCAAAGAGAGAAAAGTGCACCTGGTGTTAACAGTCTAGTAAAGATACCTTAGAGATTCAAAGGTTAATGGAGGTTTTAAAAACATTAATGCTTTAATTTCAATTATTTTTAAAATAACCATATACTTAATGCTTTGCTGAGACTCCTTGGGCTTTGCTTTTCAATAGCCTTGAGATCCCAGCAAGGGCAGTTCACCACTTAGTATAAGTAGATAGTAGTTTAATAAGAGCATAGGACAGCTATTTTTTCTGTAATTATCTGACAGGTTTTTATCCACTTCCAACCAAAACCTTCTTCCCACTGAAACATTTAATTTGTTTAAGTTGAACTTTAAAATTCCCTTGCAGCCATCAGGCTTTGGGTCTTTCTTAATATCACTAACAGTAACAAAATAAAATTCATTCTATGGCAACACTTTAACCTTTCATAAGAGTTTTCTTCTCTTCCCAGTACTGAAGGGAGGTTCAAAATTAAGCTATCAGCAAAACATTCCATAAGGGAGATGAGAGTCCAGACATGAACTGCAGACCAGAGCAAGCAGAATATATATGCAGCTAGGGAAAAAAAGTGCAATGTGCGTGTTTTTCAAACGTATTTCATTTGAGGGAGTTTATAGGAAGGATTAATTGTAGACAGAATCAAATCTTATCTCTCTAAAGGGCAGTGAAGTCTTTTGCAGAGAAAAAATGCTTTCAGCTTAATTGTGGAGTTAAGTAAATAACTATATTTTTGACTAGGCAGAAGAGAAAAGATTTGCAAGAATTGGAATTGTATTTGAAATTATCTGTGACTTTAAATTAAGATGTCTCTAGAAATAATGCTGGGTATTATCTTTCACATAGAACTGAAAGTGAAATTGGCTTCTCTACACAGAAGGTCCTCTCCACAGTACAATAAATTGTATTAATCCATTAGCAGAAATGTCAAGCTCAACTGATAATTATCAACTGGCTTTGTAAAACCACCAGGCATTCCACATTAAATTTATGTAAGAGATCTAACTGGAGAAGTCCATTCTGAGCTATCTGATGATCTTTTACTTAATGTAAAAACCTTCTTGCAGCACAAGAGTGACTTTGATGCAAAATGGACCATGACTTCCAGGCTCCAGGGTTTCACATCAGGCAGAGCGGGTTCAGAGCGTCCTGCTAGTACGAGCAAAACTGCACTACACCCTGCCAGGGAAGAAGGATGTACCACAAGTTTACTCCTACCACGGAAAGTCCAGGGTGGAAGATGTGTCTGTAAGCCAGGCAGAGGGGTGTGAGAGCTGGGGCTTGTAGGTCTCTGGGGAGCAGTGGTGTTTGGTATCCACGTGGGTGACAGCACGCTAACAGGTCCCTGGCACACCCACAGGCCCTGTCCACAGCAGCAGCATCAAGAGCAGCCCAGCTGGGTCAGACTCCTGTCTTCTTTCTGCCACAGCAGAAAGTCTGCACCTGCAGGATTGGGTTCAAGGCACCTGAGGGAAGTTCCTGGCTCTGTTGAACACAGAAGTGGATTTCCCACCTGCTCCAGCGGTGCTGCTGTTTAGAAAAAGGCTGTACAAAATAACACTGGCTTACTGGTAAGAGGGATGAGAAAGGAAGATTGTTTTGGTTTAGTCCAACCCACCCTACTTTATTCCTAATAGCTAGATTCATGCAAACAATGAAGAGAAATGTATATCAAAAAACTGAGCTGAAGGGATATTTATTCATTTTTTAAATCAAATGTCAAGATAAAATTTTGCCAGTGGTGCTGAAGAAAAAAAAAAGGCAAAAAACCCAGAAAGTCTGTTCTAATTTTAGACAATCCTAACACTTAATTTACCATAAAGATTATGGAGATCCCCAGATGGATTCTGGGGGTTTGCACATCAGGGTGACACTATTTATAGTACAGTCTCAGTGAACACAAGGAGGGAGAAGCATAAAGGCCTTATCTGTTCCCCCTGGAAACCAGAGCGGTGCCCTGATGAGGCAGGACTGGGCTGCCTGCTCTGTAGCAGCATGTATAATGGATGAGACTTTCAGGAGGTGGGTGTTCAGGTGCCAAAAAGTGATGCACACAGAACCGTTAGTCACTTCTGAAAAGTCTTTGGCAGGATCCCTAACTACATGGAACCAATCCATAGCTATACAGCTCACAAGTGGGATGCTACAGACTTAATGGTCTGTTCTCAAGCAGATATATGGTTTGTTTTTGTTGAGTTATTGAGTTTGTTGATGGCTTCTTGGAGCAGAATAGGATTGAATGAAAAAGGGAAGGTGATTCACAGAAAAATGGCTCAGCTGACCAAAATACACCTTCTCTACTCTGTGTCACTGGCTGTCACTGTCAGCTCCAACTACAGACAGCTTGGAAAGATTTTTTCCTTCCTTTCTTTTTATCTCTCACCTCACAGCAGCAGGAGTGTGTGTCCTTCTTCACGATAACTGATGAAGGCCTGAAAGCATTTTAGGAGCAATAGGGTAAGAAGAGAGGATGAGGAATAAGCCTGGTCCTAGTCCTGCCAGAGCAGTTCAGAGTGAGAACTATGGGGATACATCACACCGGAAGGGAAGAGGTGGCAGCTCCAAGCCTTTAACCAATTCGTTCTTTGTCAGCAGAAGACACTGGTGTCATGATCCGCCAACACAAGCGGGAGTCATGATGGTTCGTTTACCGATCTCAGAGTGCAAAAGACCCACAAAGGGGATTCCAGTTTTAATCACAACAATGCACTTTTATTGAGTGCTAACAACACGATTATGCAATAGAGGGGAGAGAAAGAGAGACAAAGAAAAACAAAGTAGAAAAGAAGAGGGTGGGGGGATTATAGATACCAACGGATGGGATGAAGCCCTCGTGGTGCTCTGCCAATAGGTTCGCTGGTGTCCGTGGGGAGATCTCAAAAAATGTGAATCGCGAAAGTTACTTTATAGTCTCTTTCAAAAGCGGGGGGGCCATCTGGCCAAAGATGGGGAAAACCACAACCATTGTTAGGAGGCTCGTTGCTGTGGGAAGCAGGAGCAAGCGTATAGAACAGGCCATTCCTTACTGCTTCGCAGTCTTTACTCACCAGCAGGGACAAAGCAGCCTACCAGGGCCGCTCCAATTTCCTCAGGAATGTGTCCCAGTGAGCACACCTGCAGACAACACTTGGCAAGCATCCACCTCAGCTAGGCCAGAACCCCTGTGCAAAGTCCTTTTGGGGTTTTAGGGTTTTAGTCTCTGCCCTTGTCGATAAATCGTGAGGCAGATGAGGGATCTTCGAACCATCTCTTACAACTGGTCACCAGGATGAAAGAGGTAAGAAATTAATGAGGCATGAAACGGGCATGGCTAATTTCCTCCTCAGTCGCTGGCAGTTTATTTACACTCAAGTCAACGACTTAGTAGTTGTAGTCAATGCCATCTCCTTTCTTTTATGTGATTACCCAAAAGGATTAAAAAACAGTTGTTTTTCCTGCCACTTACTTTTAGAGCCGTTCATGAGACTGAGCTTCAGAACAACAAAACAAAAAAAAATGCCAAACATAACAGGCAGCAGAGAACAAAGATGCACACAGCAGCATTTTGGCAGCATTAAACAAGACACCCTACTGGCATTCAGGCCAGAGGGACTGTGGCAATAACAGCACCTCAGAACTGAGACACTGCCATGGGCCGTGGCAGACACCTCCCTGAGCCCAGAGGAGGCACTGCAGGCACACTGATAGGGACACACAAAGCAGAAAGGCAAGAACTGCAGCAGAGATTTTTCCCTGTGTGGAGCTAGCAAGGACTGCATGGGATGGGCAGAAAGCTGCCCCTGCGAGCAGTGCGGGGCCTGCCCTGAGCTGACAGCAGTGCCCCACTGCATGCCGCAGAGCAAGGCAGAGGAACCGCTTGGAACTTTTGCAGTCAGCCTTTTCAGTGGCAACACATCTCCCCTTGAGATGATACTGCAGTGCCTTCATCCACCTCTGACATGTCCAGCAGCAAATTTTAGTAGCCTACATACCTATATTCTTCAGTTGGGTCTCAACCAACCCAACTCCTCTAGCATACACTCAGACTTCTAATCTTCAAACTCTTTAGTGGATTTGAGCAAAACAGAAAGCTTGACATGCCACAGAGAGCAGGGGCAAAGAGGCAAGTTGTAAAAATATCCATGAGGAGAATATAGGGGGGAATGGCTTTAGATTGAGAGAAAGTAGGTTTAGATTAGATATGAGCAAGAATTTCTTTACTGTGAGGTGAGGCACTGGCACAGGTTGCCCAGAGAAGCTGTGGATGCCCCACCTCTGGAAGTGTTCAAGGCCAAGATGGATGGAGCTCTGAACAACCTGGTCTAATGGAAGGTGTCCCTGCCTGCAGCCGGGGGGTTGGAACGAGGACATCTTCAATATCCTTTCCAACCCAAACCATTCTGTGATTCTATGATATCCTAAATCCTCGCTTTTTGTTCATCATGGACTTCACAGTGCCATTTAGGAACCTGTTTATCCAAGCAAAACATTTTTCTAGATAAGCAGTCCAAAACTAAGTTTAGCAACTCTAAACATGTACCTGAACATGAATAGGTAGAGCCATTCCATTGAAGCACACAAAATGTACTGTGTTGGCATGGCTGGTTAGCGGTCAACACAAAAATCAATTCGGCCAAAATCTGACAAAAACCCAGCCAGGTCATTTGGTTTCCACTTATCACAAGTAAAGGAGATCCAAGGGGATTTTCAAGAAACAGCCATGAACAGTGCACTGACACTAAGATACGATGTTTAAAAACTACAGAAGGGCTCTGGTCAAACATGCCCACAAGTCCCTCCTCCCTTGCCCCAGGGTGAATTTGGCAGTGACATGATCAGCTCCTGGTCCTCTAATGGTGCGGGTCTGTCAGACTTCACATACCTTTCATGATTTGTGCATTTGACAGGCGTGCCACCTCTCTGCAAGGTTCAGATACAATCTCAGGCATTGACAAGGGAATGAAAACCATTTGGCTTAGGTACCAAATTGCCAGTCAGGAGAACAGGACTTTAGTATTTGCCTCTTCCCCAGGCAGCTTTTGACATTTTGCAATTTGCAAGCATTACCAGAGGGCTTTTCACACCTGCCTGGGAACAGAAGTCAGGGCTTCATCATGGCAGGTCGAATCTAATACTCTCTGTCACAATGACTTTCAGAGCAAAAGTACCCAGCTCTGCTGTATAAAACCAACACTTCACTCATAGCCCGCTTGACAAATCAAGAGAAATCAGTCCAATATCAAATTCTCTTTTAAAAGTCCTCTGGAACTCACCAGTTCAACAAGTAATAGGTCAACCTGTCTTTGGGTAATTTATTCCTGGTCTTCAAAATACAGATAATCCACTTTTAAGTAGCACTTACTGGAAGGCTGGATACCTCAGCTTAAAACAAAACAAAACAAAACCCTTAAACTCAAGTATTTACAAGCAGGCTAAGCACCTCTTACATTCAAACAACACCAGTAAATTCACCAGCTTAACAATTACAAATCACTGATTTAAATCCCACTGCTTTCCAAATAGCGTATGTTCAGAGCCCTAACACCAAATTAATTTTATCTGCCTAAATCCATGCATCTCATTCCTATTTTCATCAAGACACTTGGCACAGACCAATAAACTGGAAAGGCCAAGAGGCAAGGAGAGAAGGGATGGATAAGCATCACCTGGCTTGCTCAAAGCACAGCAGCCATTGAGATTGCAGCACACCAAGCAGCTAAACCTGGAAGCAACTCAGATGTACAAAGACATTCAGTGAGGCTGACAGTTTTCTACCTGCACTGAAGCACATGAGTTTATCACCTGACATTCACTGATCTGTGCAAATTACTTGCCAAATGTAAACTAACTGGAGCATAATTTGCATAATCAGCTACATGAAACAGAAGGTAATATAGCACTTGTGTATTTATGCCTCCCAGGAATCAAAGTGCTAATATCAGTGCATAGCCCTGTCCGCTATAGGAACTCACCCAGGAGACAGCTCCAAAATTGTTTGTTTTCTGCATGAGACATGTTATGTGCTCATCACATAACATGGAGGGAGCCTGCAGCCATATCCCCCACCTTGGAACTCCTGAGCTCAGGTCAAAACAGCAGTAAAAATGCAGCCTGACATGGCCATGCATAGCCCAGGATAAGCATGTGCTGGCTGAAGCCTGCAGAGCATCTTTGTTTTTCCAGGCCACTACTGGCAAAGCTAAGTGAAGAACAGTGCAAACACATGCACAGTGCCAGCATCCAGGCCTCTGGCATGATTCAACTATGGTTTAGTTAAAATCTATTAGACAAAATGATCATTTGGCTCTTTTCAACTAAATTCACAGCCATCAAACCCAGGGGAGGTTAATGCCCCACCTAAATACTTGTCAGTCAAAAACAAAGGTAACTTGCATATTTTTGTTGTTGTCTGCATGAGGGCATTTATTTACTTCATAAAGCTGAGTGTGAAAAGGATTGATACTCCCCTTTTCACCAATTACTCATAAATATCTTATTCCACATCATAAATATTTTTGAAGAGTATGTTAAGGATCTTAATATTTTTTCACTGTCCTAAAAGACTTTAAGAAAGTTTCTCCCACCCATAAGCAAAGATCACTATGGAAAAAATGTCTGTGTGAATCCACGAATACCAGTGCTGTGGAATTTTTTTTCTCTTCTGACATGAAACAAAATTGTTTTATAAACTCTCCATGAGAAGCTATTCTGGGAGAAAAAAGGGGAAACATTCTTCCTTCCCACATAGCAGAGCAGAAAACTGTGTGTCTGCATCTCCATGGGACTGACCAAGTCTAAACCATTGTTCTGAGGAGTCCCAGGCCCAGTGCTCTGGGGATGGGCTCTTCAGTCCCAAAGGGATCATGCAAGCAAGCACCTGGCCCCCACTCCTTCAGGGGCGTTCTGAAAACATCAAGGATACAGCAGTAGTGTGCAGATCTACTTCATATGTCCAAGTCACTTTGCCAGACCTAAAAGCTAAAAACCCAGGAGTAAGAACCTCGAAAATTACTGGAGTTATGAACAAACAACAAAAAAAAAAAAAAAAAAAAAAAAAAAAAACACCAAAAAGCATTCCTTGCAGTGAAAGTCATCTTTATCTGTTCAGTTCATCCAAGAGAAGGTTGAAAGGTGGCTTGATCACAATTTACAAGGGCTACACCAAGACACAGATGGATGTCGTGTCTCCTTCTCTCCCAGCTATTAAAGAACCAACACTGGGAAGTCAAAGCTAGACAGATTCAGATTAGAAATTATGTGTGAATTTTTAACAGAGCAGGTAATTAATCGTTGAAACAGCTTACTCAGGAATGTGGAGTATTGCAGTCTGCATCACTTGCAGTCTTTAAAGAGATGCTGGATTTTTTTTTAAAAGAAGACGTGCCAGGTCCCAAACAAGAGTCAGAGGCCCAGTGCAGGATTACAGGCCAAGAACTTTTAGTCTGCCCGTATTCATGACACAGGTCTACTAACCATAACTCACTATTCAGCTTAAAAATCTCTGGAGGGCATTTGTATCATCTAACCTTAGATATGCTCAACCTTTCTCTACAGCTGGAGGCAGTAAGTCTTCTCCAGAGGGTAACGTGCAGCAGGGGCCAAACTTGCATGCTCTGAACAGCCACTTTGCACACCTGAGGTGATTTGTAACTGAGTTTAAACTCCAAAAAACTGAAGATAAGCTCATAACCAGAAGAACATCAAGCCATCCATACCTCACAGCCTTCCTCTCCTGCCCCACTCCCTCCTTGGAGGTGCAGGGAGGCACCAGAGGGAAGGAGGCAGTGAGCTACTGCAGAGGCAGCACCCCTCTCCTGCTCTCCCTCCAGACTTGAGCTGCTCTCACAGCACCAGTCACCACACAAGTCCTCCTGAAGCTGCACTCTGTTCCTCACCCGGCTTACGGCCAGTTCTCCTCACCAGCAGGGGAGCACATCCATTTTATCAGATTCTGATGTATAGTTAAACAACACATTGCTTTCTTCTAGTGCTGCTGTAGGAGAGAGGCATTTACTTCACACAAAGGCAAGGCTTACCAGGAATACTTGATTGAATATTGAATAGAAAGAACCAGTTGGACCTCAAATAAGCTAGAAGAAGGTACAGATTACCTCTTTCAGATACCATTGTGGAAAGAAGCCTCATGTCTTCAGTGGCAAGACTTCCTACAAATCCTTCACTTTTTTTAAGGAACTGAAGTTCTTTCTATATCTTTGCAAATATTTGTCTTTTTCTGTGCAGTTAACACTTGCTGCTGCCAACAGATGTTATCAATTTCTGTTTGAAATACAAGAAATGAACCATCATAATTTTTATGCATTTGGACAAAAATAAAACCTTCTCCAGGAAAAAAAAACCAAACCCCAGACTTGAAAACTTTACCAAACTAGAAGAGAATTCATAGCCAGATTCATGACAGGATCCCTGTGAAATCTGATTCTGCAAGTCACAGCCTGAAGTGACAGCCAATATTCCTTAGCAGAAACACAAAGCATTAAAAAAAAAAAAAAAAAAAGGTGCTTATAACAAAGTGCTTATAACAAGTGCTTATAACAAAGACCACTGTAACTGGCAGCAGACTGATCATCTGGCTTGAATGCAAAGGCTAGAGTGGACTAATTTTTATAATTATACATGAAATGTTGAAAAAATAGTGCTGGCAATTACAAGATGGAAGAAAACACACCTTGTTCTATAGTAGCTAGGCCCAAGAAATACATGTGTTAATTTGATGATAAAATTCTTCACTGTTTCTTCTACATAGTTTCAGAAAGTTACATCATGGGTTTATAAATTATTTGCTTCATCAGACTTTCCTAAATATTTCTGATTTCAGCTTGGTAGTTATAACACCCATCCTGGCCATGAGTCTTTAGGATTACACACCCATATACATATATACATACATATATAAATGTGTATGTGTGTATACTCACATAAATATTTTATACACAGGTATATATTTCTAGATATAAAAGTTTCCACTAACAATTTGACAGAGATGTGACCTTTACCATTACTGAATGCTATTGCATTTTGACTACTAATGAGTAGCAGAGCTCAGAAGTTAACACATGGAACAGGCAGGCATTACTTCTGTGTGATGCTTATTTGCGGATCTTGACATTTCTCTGAAGTCAGCCACTCAAGGAAGCAGCTATGGCCACTTGGAGGGCTTAGAAAAATGGAGGCTAACCTAAAAAAATCAAGCAAATTTGTGATGACTCACTGTCTGACACGTCAGTGTACCCATCACAAGATCCGCTGGGAAGGAGGACTTGCCCACCATTTCCTCAACCCCATGTATGAACTGGAATCACAGAGTAATGCTAATCAATACAGGGAGCTAGAGCAGCTTTGGAAGCATACTCAGAAAAATAATTATATGTGATGCAATATTTCCTGACACCTTTCAATCCATTTGGCAGCATGATGCTCAAGGAGCACAGGAACAGCCAACATTCAACCATGCCCTTTAAACAGTTTGCCTGTAGAGACAGTGCATGACTCACAAAGCAGGGTATTCTCAGCTGAGACAGCAGCTTCTGACTCAGCAGCGAGCAGCCAAATGTCTGCTGGTAAAGGTGATGAAAAGGTCAGTCTGATAACTTCAAGTGAAGGAGGAGATGGTAACAAGTTGAGCTCCCTACCTTGGGCAGCACACTTTGGCTGGAGAAGCTGCAAGGTGTCCTTCCGGTGCTGCAAATAATCGGTGAAGCAGTAGATGCATTTTGAGCTGATTTACTATTTCTCACAACTACACCTTCCAAAAACAAGCTGTTCTTTGGATGTAGACAATGACATGTGCGGCACTGCCACACAGAAGCTATCCTGCAAATTCTTCTTAAAGAACAGGAATTCAAGAGCAAAACTCACCTTCCTGTTTACGGACCTCAAGCAAAATATGTCCCAGGCTAATATTCATCCATCCATCCCATCTCAAAAAATTATACTTGCAAGTCAAAATATGTCTCAGCACAAAAGGAAATTAATGAGTCAGATGCTGAATCAGTCCTTTGGATCCAGCAGGGAGGGGCCCACACTGAGCTTCAGTGTCTGCTGCTCTCCCCACAGAAGGACAGAACAGCCAGCAGGACATAGCAGTGGTTCTCAGACAAAGTCCTGGGCTACCACACAGAGCACTGGCAGTC
The DNA here is from genome assembly GCA_013400655.1 of Mystacornis crossleyi. NCBI lineage: Eukaryota > Metazoa > Chordata > Aves > Passeriformes > Timaliidae > Mystacornis > Mystacornis crossleyi. Next base: position 48,700 of record VYZQ01040631.1, on the reverse strand, counting down.
AGAGAGGACAGAAGTTTCACAAGTAAACATGATGGCTGACTATTGAGGAAAGTCCCCCTTTTCCTGCATTGCCCTGTAAGACAGAAAACATGGCAATTGGAAATGAAGATGGTAAAGATTAAACTAAATGTAGAGAAACTGCACTTTAGAGGATGCTTTGTGGTTCTGAGTTCCTGTGAACTTGGTGAGGAGTTCAGAGCATAACAAACACACCTCTAAAAGAAGCAGATACAAAAACTCATCATCACTTTATGAGCTGTGTTTATGTTCTGCAGTGGCATTTTGCTTGCTGATAGCATCTTACACTGCCCATAATAGCACCATAAAGAAGACCCTAAGAAAATCTTCAATGTAAATTTGAGAAAAGTATTACATACAAGCTGAGAAGAACTACTGCAAGGATGGATGAACTGTCCAACCGCTAAAGTTTTCTTTTCATTGCCCAGGTTATAGATTCACAAAGGGGTGCTGTACTTACTTGACATTGTCGGTGGAAGAAGTTTAATTTGCCCTTGTAAAGATGAAGTGAAAACTTTCTAGAATGAAAAAACTCAAGCATGAGAGGACTCCTATCCATCAACTCAAATGTGCCCCACTTCTTCCAGTCTTTAAGTATAGGTCTGTAAAGAGCAAATGTTGCACCATTATGACTATGGAGAAAGGAGATTCATATTTACTTGGATGAGAAGAAATAAAATCAGATAAGTTCACTGGGAATGCAGAGAAGCTGGTGCATAACCTGTGGGTGTGAAGTTTGGTGTGAAATCAGAGTGCCTCTCCTATGCCATGAAGACAAAAGAACTCACTGCATGCCTGAAGGATGGTGGAAGGGCATGGTGGGGTGTCTGAAGGTGCAAAGCCTGCCAGAATACCTGTGGGGCCTGCATAAAGTGCAGAGAGACAAACTTGGTGCAATCACAGCCCTTCTGCTTTTTGGACATGGTCACTGCTACCAGCTGTTTCACAAACTGACTGGGCAGCATCTCAGAGAGCTCTAATAGGCATGGGCCAAGAAGTCAGAGAATGTGCTGTTGTTTAGGCAGCATGGGCAATCAGAGAGCCAGCTCTCAAGGAGGCTATGTGTTATTCTGCTGCAGATTTTCAACCAGTGTAGCCAGGTTTGCACAATCCCTTTACTGAGGGACCACATCCCACCCCTGAAACATGGCATGACTAGGGAGGGAAAGAGGTGCCAGCTCCCACCTCCTCCTAACTCTTCACATTTGGGTTTTACCCATCCTCACAGAAAGCTACCACTACTGATAAGGTTGTTTCCTCTCCTCCAGGTCTCTTTCCATGATTACCTGCAGAGATCAAGTGTCTACAGAAAATCAGTGCAGATGCTACAGAGCTATCAGATGGCAGTGATTCCCTGGCTGATTGCAATATAGCCTTTTTTGTTCCTTGAGTCATTTCACAGAGATTTAGGAAGAAGGGAGTTCCCTGCAGCATAGGATATTGTCATTACACAGCGCAATCAGGTACTGTGATGAAATGTTCTTTTTTTGACAACAGGGTTCCCATGAAGCTCTGAGAAGACACAGAGGCTTGTGAGACTGACTGGACTGGAAGATCTGGTCTTGGATTCCTCTCAGTCAGGTATCCGGAGCTCTGTGAATAAATGCCACAGTGCAGATGACAAAGGGACCTTGTCCTCCCCTATCCTCCCCTGGCTCACAGGGAACAGGCTTCTCTCAGGCAGTGAGGAGGTCTGTGATGGAACCTTCCTGCCAGGGCAGGGCAGGCAGAGAGCTTGAGCTGAGAGGCACCTGCAACCCACCCTGTTACACATCACATATCCAGAGTAAAAGGGGAAGAGGGGAGGAAACATTTTGCTGCTCAGAGACCTGGTCAGCTTCTTAACAACGCAGGGGGTTGGCACAGCTGAAAGGAGAAATCTGACTGCAAGCCTGAGCACCCTGGTTCTGTTGGGTTTTCTGATCTTTAACAGTATTTGAGCATACAGAAAGCTATTTCATAGCTTACCCATGCCATTACTCTGTGGTGTGTAACCTGCAACCATCGGAAGTAACATATCCCCATTTCCCACGCAGCAGGACCACTCATGAACAAAAAATGAATTTGATTCTTGAGCGGTTGGTCCAGATGCTGTGGCTGACGCTGGCTCTCGCTCCTGCTTGCGACACAGGCCACAACAGGGCACTTCTGTCTGCAAAGCAACATCAGCATGTCAAGAAAAATCAATGAAAGCAAGGGGAAAAATGCCTCCGGCTCTGTAGGGCTTTTAAAGCATAGCTGCACTTCAGAGCTTGGAAAAAGCACAATGCTGAGGAAAGCCCCAGGAGAGCAGAAGAACTTAGGAGTCACCTTTGGAGGAGTCTCAGGTCTCCCTCTCTCTCGCCATTTTTGCCGACTTTAACTAAAGTAGGTCAAGTCAAATGTTTCAGTGACTTTTCCACAGTTTATCAGCTGTTTCAGTGGAACGAGGATCCACCAAGTACTACTGCAAACTGCAGTGCCAAGCATGCTTTGAACCCATGCCTCATTTTCAGAAATGCAGCAGAAACACAGCACCAGAAAACATAAATTGGATACTTTTATTTGTGCACTTAAATGTTTCTTCATGACCAAGCAGCAGATATGAGAAGTTTTTGTCTCACACAAATCTCTTGTGTGGCCTTTTAGCACTGAATGCCCTTCAGAAGGGCAGGGTGGCAATGTGCCACTTACAAGGACTGTGCTCTATAGAGCATTCAAAATGCAAATGCCATCCCACTGGGCCAAAGTCTAGGACTGCAATATCTTAGGATGGTGAACTTCTGGCAAATCCAAGTCAGATTTCCATTAAAGGACTTGAGACAAACTGCAGAGGTGAGCAGCCACAGGAGAAGAGACATGATGCTTTCCAGGCTGTCCAGCTCAGGAGTGATGAGCCAGATCAGCATTCCAGGCTTCTTGCTGTGGACTCAGGAGACCCAGAGCCCAGAAGGGAACCTCTAACTAGAGTTCTGGACAGCTATTGGGTGACAGAAATACAAGTCTGACAAGGATGTCATCTGCTCTGAGCAGCTGGCAGCATGACTGAATTTCACTCAGTTTAGAAACACCTGCTTCCTGAAATACAAATTTCTCAGAACTTCTGGTGTGCAGGGCATTTTGAGGCTGTCCCAGTACAGCCTAGCTCCTATCACAACAGTTCTTCAGCAACATGATCCAGAAATTCCAATCTTCACTCAGATTAATTCCATTTTCCTCATCCAACAGCTTCCTACTAGAAATCCCAGAAGGGCTCCTTCTTGTCAATGGAGCCTTCAAAATCTAGGACCAACCATACTTCATGGACAGGTCTTTCAGCTTATAGAACTATCTGTCCCCAAACATTTTGCCTTTTTTCCTTCTCCATATTCTCTCCCATATACTTTCCTGAACTCCATCCCACAAATCTCATCTATGTTTGAGCTTGGCAAAATTATGAAATACTGTATCATTTAATGAAATGTCAAGTCATTCGATGGTTCAACAAGCAAAACACTCAAATAATAGACACTAAAACAACAAAATACATGTGTTCAAAATGATGCTTCTGTTTTACTACAGACATTTAAAAGTCTTAATAACACAACACAGTATTTCATTGAAACTGAAGGATGTTAGGACTTTGAATGTTTTCTGACCAAGTTCTTTGGTCACATGCACAGACTAAGTGATTACACTCAGCCACATACCCATTTCAGAGGATGTACAAGCCCTTGCAGACATAGATGGCCCCGTGCTTCATGAAGTTGACTGTCTTCCTACTCCTCTGCACAAGTCTGTTTACCATTTTCTGCTGATTTTCCTCCAGATTATGCCCTTTGAGTTTGCTTTATCTGACTAACTGAATATTTTGTTCAGCCCAGAAGTTTACACAACGTCTACTTCACATAAGGCTAAGGGTGAAAAAAATCTGTTGTTCAATATATCACACCAATAGAAAAAACAATTATTCCCACTATTCTTCTCCAAAGACTTTCCTCTACTCTTTTCCACAGTCAGACAAACTCAAAGACTCAAAGGGATCCCTCTGTCAATATCTCTTTTGCAGGGAATGAGTATGAGAGAAGAATACTCAATGGTGCTAATGCAATAAGGAAGCTACCGTGCAAGCCCTGGGCCATAGAGACAGTGCACAATGTTTGCATTACCATTTCAAGAAGATTTTTCAAATCATAGACCTTGAAATCTACTATTTGCAAATGAAATTGTTTTTCACCATCCTGGGAATAAGGGTTAAGAAAAAAGGTAATGATGGCCTTACAAATTTTACACACAAAACAAGCATCCCTTACGTGCAAAGCTGCTCTCAAGAGATTATTTCATTAACAGCTGCAGAGTCTGAATTTTTTGGTCCTGATACTTAGACAGGAATCCAAAAAGCCACCATGAATCACACAGACATCTCAGGCTTAGTTATTCTCAGTGAATCCCAGCTGCCCTTAGGGGCTATTTGGAGTGCTCCTTGCTGAACTACTCCACATACTGTCCCTGCCATTTCCAATCCCATTTCATCACACTCCTCCTTCAAAGGCCAGGTGAACTGAGAGGCCATTCAGTCCTACAGAGCTGTGGCTTCAGATTCAGCCAGTGTAGGAGAAACGGGGTTCTGAGCAGAAACTCCTGCTGTAATTCACTGGGAATTATGCTCAGCTCTGGGTCCTGGCCTGGAAGGACCTTCCCAACTGCTTTGTACACGCTATAATGTTTCAGACCCACTGCTCAGGTATGACACAGGTGTTTGTGGGTCTGTGTTGCCAGCATGGCAAGACAAGCGCTACTGTACACAGAAACTACAACAGGAGTACCAAGATCAGAGACGTGGGAAGGCTTAAAATGGCTCTGCCATGGAAATGGATCACCAAAAGCACTCTAAGAAAAGATTTTCAGTGGAAGAGAGGTTTTTTCAATGAAAATCAAAACCCAGTGGCCAACTGAAACAATACACCCCAAACATGCCTTACTACTTGAACACCAGCCTCACTCTGTTGCCTTTCCAGCAGCCCTACTGGCCTACTTCCCCTCAGAGTTAGCTCTAGCAGAGCTACCTTGCTAACTCTAAAAAGTAAAACTGAAGTTAAGCTATTGTAATCAAGGACTAGAAAAGAGTCGTTTTATTGTGTCACAAGTTTTAATGGCCTATTTTGTAGAAAAAAGGGATATTGGTCTGTGGAGCAGTAAGCTCGGCAGCTTACTACTTGTTATCAGAATGTGGCTCCTCAGCAAAACAGCACTGATCCACACACACATCCTCCACACTGGCACAAAGAATTAAGCCAGGCAGCCTTTTGTCCCCCTTTCTCACTTTTCAGCCCCCAGAAGCCACACAAGCAAAGCATGCAGACACCTGATTCCTCCTTCAAACAGCTTTAAACCATTCACCTCAACCAAAGTAGGCCTAAATTACCCCTCTGAGAAGGAAGCTATCAATCCTACAATTTTACTACCATACAGCCCAATTTGTTGACCTGCTTGGGTTATCTCCTCCATGATTCATCAGAACAATGCAAGGAACAATTTACCCAGACAAAGGCTTTTCATTCACATCCACATGCCACTCACACAATGGCAAAGCCTGGGCTCAGCAGGTCAGTCTGGGAAGGAGGAACACAGTGGGGACCATCCTGAGATGTACAGTCTTGCCATCCCCTCTTTCCATCCAGGTCTTCAGCTGCACACTTGGGATGAGCAACGTCACAGGCTCAATGTTATTGATATTTGGCTACTCAGTTTCTGCCAGTCACTGCTTGAACTTACCTCAGAAGGTGTCAGCATCCAACAGATGACCGGTGCTGTTTATACCCCAAACACTAATGTATCAATCTTGGAAATACCTACGTTGAAGAACAAACCCCAGTGGGGCATTTATAACTCAACCAGACACTACAAGGTCACTCTTTTCTGCACTTGACTTTCAGGAAGGTGATTCCTAATTTCACACCAGCTTTCCAGAGGCAGGCCAGTACTGCCACTCTTGGCTTGTCATTGCAGTGGTGACAATCAGTAAATACATAAAAGAGTAAGAGCTGAAGGAGGAAAAGGCAGAGAATGTGGTAGGAAGGGGTAGATCTTCCAGGTCACTGAATTAAGAGGTGCCTGTTACCTTCTCTGTGAGAGTTTTCTCAGACTAGTCCTGCAGCCCTTGCTGGTGTGGATTATCTGTGATTCCCTGTCATTTCCTGGAAGACAGAAACAGGCCCACAGGCTGCACCTGTCAGTGCTCAAGCTTCATTATGCAGAGTAGGATCCAAACAGGCATCTCAATTAATCATACTCATGTATTAGTAAGTAATTCATTAATTCAATAAATTGCTTTAGGCCATGGCATAATCAGTCATGTCAGAGATTATAACAAAAATCACAAACCAAAGTGTTAAACATGGACCCATCCTTGCTGATTCATCATCTGTAGTAATCATTCATGGCAGAACAGGTATACTTTATATACTTTAAGACAGGTGGCATGAAAAATTTATCATCTTAATTGTGCAAATTTCCTCTATCAGATCTGCTGATTGAGCAGTATAAGATCTAAACAGCAGAAAATTCACATGCAAACCAACTCAGAAAAAAATTAACATTTTTGTGGCCTGCTCACTGATAGCCAGTAAACACTCTGCTTAATAAATGGGATTTACCTGTACAGTAACATGTAATTCCTCATCCTCCAATCATCAGGAACAGGGCTGAGAAGGTGCTGTAAGGACCAAAAGCAGCCTCAGCTGGAGCCCTAAGAGCCCACACTGAACAAGCTCCCACTGCAATGCTCTATCTCCATCATCCTAGTTTCCATTGTTTGTTACCACATAGGCCACTGTACCACAAAGGAAATTTAAATCAACAGGTTTCATTCATTGGGACCTATCCATTTGGTAATGTTTTTATGCAAGGAAGAAGTTCTACATCACAGAACTCAAACAACTGAGCTTGAAGGACCTCAGACCCTCATGTCCACTTAGCCGCATCTATCTCATCATTAGCTGGTGCCTATCTAATTTGTTCTTACACATCTCAAATAATATAATCCTCAGGCAATGTATCCCAGTTTTTCATTTTTCCTATGTTTAGAAATTATTTCTTACCATCTTCCTACAAGCTAAGCTTGGAAAGCTTAGCTACCACACACTTGGAAAAGATTCCACTCACTTGCTTTTTGCAGTAGCCTTTTGTGCCTCTGATGTTTGCTGCCTTCTTCCCCATCCAGTTTCCCTTCTGTACTCGTGATTCAAACTGTGATATTTTGGGGTCAATTTCCCTTACCTATGCAGGACAAAAATGCAGACTCAGATAGAACAAGACTGCCTGTAGATTAATACTCGTGTCATTAAGTTGGTTAAGATAGGCAAAATTAAGTTAAAACTAGAAAAGTAGAGAAAGAGAGAGCTTTTTAAAAAATTGCCCTACATACAACACAAGAACTCATTCCTATTGACAGACCACTCCTGTATCATTTGAAACCCAGAAGAGAGAGAGCAAGCTACAATGCAAGGAACAAAGTAAGCTGATTTCTCCTCCTTCTGCAAATGAATTAAGTTATAAGTCTTATAAAAGGACAGAAGAAGCTGCATTTGTGAGCAGAAATTGAAAAATCTTGCTGAAAAATTCACAGTTCACCTGTTCCCACAAAGAGGGCCCTTTTTCATGCCCCCCAAAATTTCCCATTATTTGACCAGTTGCTGTTAAGCAAATAACACTTTTGCTTTCATTGTCCCAGCCTGTAGATGGCATTTAGAAGTTATGTAGAGGTGTGTTACTGTCTCACTCTGCCTGAATTGAAGAACACACGTATTGTCATGTGTCACATGTGGTAGGAACAACACAAGCTATAAAACTGAACATCTAGGCCAGTGCAATGACTGGGACATGACACAGGCTGCATTCACAGCATAAATTCATCATTGTAGTTTGCATGATCTGTCTATAAATTTGCAGTTCCTTACATATCCAAAGCTGTTAGTTTTACATATGAAATAATTACACCTCTGGTGAGATAGGTCTCTCATGGTTAGGATTAACATTTTATCTTCTAGCTTACAGCCATAACAACGGCCTTGGAATTGTACTTATATTCTCTGCCTACCTATAAATCCATTCTGAACTTTTCTGACCATTCGTTACAAGAGATGCATTGAGTTGTCAGAAGCAGTATGAGATGACCAAAGGCCTAACCCTGGGGAGGCCCATGTACTCCTGCCACTGCACAGAATGCTGACCGCTGTTGAAAGCGTCTGCAGCTGAGGAGACTAAGCTCTCTGTGAGTTCTCCTCAAAATGGAAAAGGTCATAGGGATAATTATTTTTACGTGTTAGGCTGTGGATAAGCCCAGTAGATGTTAGATGTTTTCCAGCTCCTGCCTGCTGTATCACCATTTATTTCCAGCTGAGAGCCAGTACACTAAGGGTAAGATCCATCACACAAAGCTGTCTGGGAGTCTGGTCTGTACTCAGTGGGTTTTGTCCTTGCGAAGCCGGCAGAGTCAGAGGGGTACATTCCAGAGGGCAACAAATTTTATCCTGAAACAGGTAATGAAAATACATTAAATGGTTCTCCAAATGCTTGTTTGAGATTACACATGTAGCTTTGCAATTGTTAAGATTCAGCAGTACAAATTACCTGAAAGGAAAAAACATTAATTCTTTTCCAAGCAAAGACCTGGTTCTATTTGAAGTTTGACACTCAATACTTTGAGCAGGGGGTAAAGTAGCTGGGCAGCAGCACACACCATGCTGGTTAAGGTGATTCTAATGTCCAGGATGTAAGGTGATCCCATACTGGTGCAACCCATGAGATACCAATAGTTGGACCAAGAGCATATCCAGGTCATCCTCTGGCTATGGTACACTGTTTCACAGGAAGGCATGAGCTCCCTGACCTAGGAAAGAAGGTGCATTTCAGGCTCTCTTTGCCCAACACAGCCATGACTCAGGACTTTTTCTTCACACTTCAAAAACTAAGCAATGCAGGCTTTCTCCTGCAGGGAGCAAGTCCAGCAGACCTGCCACTGAGATTGATATGCCAGCTTTCCTTCTGTCTCCTGACTTGGCCACCAGGTAGAAAGGAGAGCCAACTCACATCTTTTCCATCAATGATGTGTCCATGACATGAGTTCCCCTGACACATGACAAAATTGCAGGGATAAATGTACTGATTTACTGCTGCCTACCTCTCACATCCTCTGTCACTCCCAAGCACTAGGGTGTGGAAGTTCCTCCCCGGGGGGATGGGCCTTGGGAGTGAAAGCATGGGTCGGGTTACATAGGGTTTCCAGGCTCCCTGATGCTATTGTACCGAAATCCTGTTCCTCACTGGCCATTTCAAAGGTACCCCGCCCTGAGAATGCTGTACTTAGGTGAGTGTTCACATGATTTTGGGGAGCCTTTGGAGGAGTTTTGCAGAAGTCTGTAGCAGGCTGTAGTGGAATCTCCAGCCAATGAGGCTGTGAGAATAAAACATCTCTGAACATCTATCAAAAATATTGTCCTCTGATTCTTTCAACAGGCAAAGCTGTCTGCCAGGGAAGGTTGCGGAGACCTCACCGCAACACTAGGGCTGTCCCTGTAGTGAAAGCAGAGATCCTCTTATGTTCTTCCTTGTTCTTGCTGCTGCACAGCCTGTGTCATCAGCCTCAGCTGGCTGTCCAGGCACATGGAACCCAGTAAAACACAGAACTATTTCGGACATTTCATTCTGGAGCTGGAAGAGCAGAACTATCCTTCTGTGTGACCGTTTTGTACATCAGGAAAGCTGCTGACTCTGCAGCCACCTGAGCACAACACACACACACATCCCTCTTAAATCACTGCAGTCCAGTTTCAAGCTAGAAACTCTCCTCACCACTTGTGCTCTGCTACAGTGGCGGACAGAGGACAGACCAAGAGGACATGGAGGACAGACCAAGAACAGGACTTCTGAAAAGCTGCCCCGGGTACAGTGAGAAGCATGTTTGACCTTCCTTCTCCAAACTCCAGTGTTTTCTACTGGTGTGGCAGAAAACCACAGTGACTGTGCAGTGGCTGAGGATGCAGAGTGCCCTGCTGCCACCAGTCTGATAAGCAGAGCAGCTTGCATTTGCTGTCAAAGTTTTCTTTCTTCTTTTTCATAATACTGCTTATTTAACACTTTGTCCGGATGATATCTGGCTGACAGCTATGCACTGAGAAAGCACAGAGAGAACTGCTTTTGCAAATTTCATTATCGCTGAAACGGTGACAAATTACTCAGGACTTGCAGGAAATTCTACTGTCAGGAAAAGCCATTCTAGTAAAAGGCTAATGACTTCTAACAGAAACCTGTGATTTTAAGACTCAGAACTTATAATAAATAGTATTCAAATGCATGCTAAACAGTCTCAGTATAATTATCTGCTAGAAACCTTATTGACAATATATACAGATACTAAGAACTTTAAGATAAAAGGTTCCCACAAGTGATTCTAGAGTATCAATCTTATATATATGTTTTTTATTATACGTATTATAGCTTAAGAAATTAGTAATTCTAAATTCAACTGAGGAAAAACATTTTGGAAAGAGCAGAAAAGTTGCAAACATCAATATTACAATGCAGAGCTTGAAAAAAACATCAGAATTGGTTTTGGTGTCTTCAGAATGAGCCTCTGTGGATCTAAAGCTATTTGATGTCAATGGGAAGGCTCCTCTAAGTAGTCTTTTGGAGGCTTAGAAACTCTTTACAGTCATCAAAACCAAAGCAAACATCTTGCCTTTGGACAGAAACAGCTTGGAATATACAAAAAATATGCAATAAAAATCAAAAACAGGATGGTCTTTCCTGAACATTAGGAATTTCCTTTTAACTTATATACTCTTGGATTGATGAGGAGAGGTGGAATCCTTGGCTTTGTGGATGTGTGTCCATTTGCCTGTATTTTGATGCAAATATGTGGGTTTTGTAGTAACTTTCAATGAAAAAAAAAGCCCACAGCAACAGAGAAACATTAAGAGTTGTATGAAATGGTAGAAATTCTCACAAACGGTCTACTGACACAAAGCTGATGGATTTTGCCCAGCTCTAGGTAAAAGCTACAGTTGTGTCACTGACATACTAGGTTTACTAAACAGCAAATTTTCCAACAAAACAGATAATTTCCTCTCAAATAAACTGCTTCTAGGTAATTAAAAGGACAGAATATAAAGAAATAAAAAATTTCCTAGTGTAATTAGAGTTTCTCAAACTAATGATCCAAGGAATTCCCAAATACTCAGATGCCCTCTTAATTGCAGCTGAGCAGCTATAATGGTAAAAAGCAGTTCCAGATAACTCGGGGCTGGAGGGTAGACAAGCTGTAAATCTCATTCTTGCTGAAAAACCTGCCAAGGCCAAGCACTGAAGGTGACAGCTGCATTCAGCATCATTTCCCCATTCTGCAATAAAGTTGACAAATTAAATGACATTTAAATCAAGAAATCTTGTTTGAATGTATGTGCAAAAATATGCGGCACTTCACTCCTGGAAGGGAATATCCTGCTAAGACTGAGGAAATGGCTATATCAAGGGACAAAAAGCCCAAATATTTTAAAAGCAAAGGGATGTCTTTTCTGCACATGTCCCTATTCTCATTAAATATGAAGGATGAAGACCAATTCTTCCCACAGTACAAACGCATTCCCAACTTTAAGTGGATTTAACCAGACGGCTTCATTGGGATACTCTCTCCATTAGGCATATGTTTAAGCACTTCAGTAAGCCCAGGGATGATTTTTCAAACAATTTTATCACACAAGTAAACAGAAATAAAAGGGATTTGAGAAATAAATATTCAAAGAAAATCCGCATTAGTTTCTAGATTTTGAGGTTAAAACAAGATTGTATCCCAACACAGGGTGTGTAAGAGGACCCATTTTTCAAAGGAGCTTAGAAGTCATCTCTTTATTGCAACCCTAAAACACCACAGGCCATTCTGAAAAGGTGGTCATGTGGACACTGAACTGATTTGAAAATATGTCACATCCAGTCACACTTCCTGACTATTACCTTTAAGTGACCAGATGATCTTTGCATAACATTCACATGTTTTTATGTTTAAACTATATTCACAAATATGATCTGTGACCATCTTTCAACAAGTACATAAGTGCCAAAAATTGCACATCAAGGCAGAGAGGTCAAACATTTCAGGGCTTGCTACTCCAGGCTGGTGCTCAGTAAATTTTGCATGAAAAAGTAAATTTTCCTATTTCAGTTTATACTGAGATTTTAATGTCTAGGGGGTTTGTAGGTGGGGTGGAGGGGAGGGGGTGTAGTTTGGAGCGAAAGAAACAGCCTGACACACTAAATCCAGCCCAGTGGAGGGAGGGTGACCATGATGGTCAGAGGGCCGCACCACAGGACATTTGAGGGGAGGCTGGGGAAGCTGGAGCTGTTCAGGCCAGGAAGGAGGGGCTCAGAAGGGATGTACTCATTGCCACACTGACAGCTACAGAGCAGATAGAACCAAGCTTTTATCAGGGATTAACAGCAAAAGAACAGGAAGGAATGGGCACAAGTTAAAGCAATTAGCCATGTGGAGAACAATTCTCCATGAGAGTGGTCAGACACTGGAACCAGTGTCCAGAAAGCTCAAGGGATCACCAGCCTTGGAAATATTCAAAACTCATGGACAACCTAGTCTTAATTTTTAATTTCACCTTTTTTTAATAGGGAGGATGAATCATACAATCTCCAAAATACCCTGGCAGCCTATACAATGCTATGATTGTATGATCTTCTCTACACAAGGATTTAAAAGCATATACATTTTTGGCAAATATTATCAAAGCACTTTCTAGTGACATTTGCATATGGGTGTTCTCATTTGCATATCCAGAAATTCATGGGTGTTAAGCAGTATGCAGGTTTTAAAATGTCCTTTTTCCCATTTTGACTGTGTTGCCTGATATCAAAATGAGAAATAATAGCAGGCAAAACCCCTTTTCTTTAATTGAATCTGAGATGCAGAAATAGTTTCCCTTAAAATATCTTTTCCCCCCAAAACCAATAAAATTGAATATATGTTCTTATATGACTGTACTCTAAAAAGAGAAAAATATAAGCAAGCATTATGATGGATGATTTAAATTATAAATAAATCTTTTCATTGCCACGTGTTGCGGTTTGCAGTTTCTGCGATGGTATGGCAAGACGCAGACCTTCCCGGAGAGCACAGCGGGGCTTGTTCGGGGAGAGCGGCTGCTCCGCTTCCCGTAGCCCTTCCTGACTGCCCCGCATTCAATGCTCCAGCCTAGCTGTCAGCTCCACAAACCGGTGATAAAGGAGGCGGGAAGGCTCCCCGCATGGGCACTTCAGAGGATCTTTATTCACTTGGTCACACGCTGGTTCCCCAAGGAACGGAGAGCCACATGGCACTGGGGGTTTCTATGGGGATGAGGGGGGCGGAGAGAGCACATGGTAATGGTTTCAGGGCGCAGTGGCAGTGCATGGGCGGAGTTGGGGTATTGGGACCAACAGGGTGGTCGAGGGAGTGGTCAGGACTAGGGGCGGAGAAGGGAAATCAATGTGGGGAGGGCAGGCATTTAGTAAGAAAAGGAGTGGGGAAGTACAGCACCACATTTCCCCCTTTCTTACTAAACTGAAGAGGGAAGGGCTTTTCCCAAGGAGTCTTACAGCTAATTTTTATACAATAGAAAAATGGTAAAATAATGCAGAACAGTTATATTTAAAATGATGAGGCAGCTGGTTGGTGTTGACGTTGGAGATCGGTGCTGGCTGAGTTCTCACACTGCAGTCACCTTTGTAGCATCTTCTGCTGGGGTTGCTAAGATGGTATCTTTCCAGTTGCTACTAGCCTCACTCCCGGTCCCAGGGGTGTGGGAACCTGAGGAGACGGAGGGGCCGTGCCAAGCGGTGCGTGGAGCTGCAGCTCCGCGCCGATACCCCCGGGGCAGGCCGGCCTGTGCTCTCCCGGGGGTGGCCCTGCTCCGTCTGCGGCGGGTGCTGCTCCGCCTGGGGCCGGTCCGGGGCCGGCGCGGCCCTGCAGGTCCGGCCCGGGGGAGGACTTCCCCACCCCGCGCAGCCACCGCCTGTGCTCCCAGTTTCGACAGCGCGGGAGCCAGCGGGAAGGGGAGGGTGTCCCAGCCCCGCGCAGCCACCATTCCCACAGTCCTGGTCACGCAGGTGGAAGGGGGTGTCCCAGGACGCGACATTCGGGGAAGGGGGTGTAGGCGAGGGTGGAGCCCGTGGCCGGAGGGAAACACCCGCTGGTAGGGGGAGGAGCCGACACGGTTACACCCACCGACACAGGGGAGGGTTCCGATGTAGGAATGCCAAGCGGAGTTAGGGAGGGGCTGGGGATTCGGGCGGACCTGGGAAGATACGAAGTAGAAGGAGATGGCACTGTGGCACAGCCAGCCACGTGTTACCACCATCTTGTCTAGTACCTAAAGCCGACACAGCGGGGTACTGGGGGCTTGGGGTGAGGGTTAGGGGAGCACCCAGGCTGGGGTGATCACTCCCAGCTCAGTAAGGGGACAGGGGAGACCCAGCAGAGCCACAGGGACAGCCGCACCCCTGCGCTATACAGCTGTAACATCTTCTGATCTCTCCTGAGGGTCAGAGGGGAGACAGGGAGGGGGAAGAGACAGGGGTTGCAAGTCGGCAAAATGGCTACCGCCACGTGGTTGGGGTTAGGAACAAAAATTGGGGAAGAGGGGAGAGGAAAAGGGGCGATGGTGGTGGCCATTAGGGAGAGAATCAGGGTTTTCTGTTTCCAGATGACTAAGTAAAACAAAACAAGGGTTAATTCCATTTATCCCTTGCACGCAAGAACTTCCCACACTGTTGCTAATTCCCCATGACTTTATAAAGGACAGCTAATCTTAAATTTAAAACTTCTCCCAAACTGGGGGTACTACACTTACATCTTCTCTTGTTAGAGATGGGTTTTTATTGCCGAGGCTTCACATGAGGTGCGACCCCCTTCACTTCCACAAGAACCCACCCCCAACAATCCACCCACCGCCAGGTAAAAGGATTAAACAGAAAAGAAAAAGCGACCCCCGTACCAGGCCTATCAGGCCCATCCACAGGCTCCCCTCACACAGAGGCTTTCCAGCACGCTCCCCTCAGGGGCTTACCAGCACGGAGGTTCAACATAAAGCACTCAGGGTGGTCCGCCGCTGTTTGGCCGACCACCTTTGAAAGCGCGACTCTCCTCAGGGGGCTGCCAGCCGCCCCTTCGGTCCTCTTGCTGAAACGTGAGCCTCGCATCAGGGAAATGGCTTCCCAAAGGCGACTTCTCTCCTGCAGCAGCAGCTGCAGGGGATGCTCTCCAGGGCACCTCTTCGCAGATGCCTCACGTTGGGCAGCCAGCCACGACTGGAGTATAATAAACCTGTGACTCAGTTTCATGTCTCTCGACCTAAGGATGCATGAACTTGTTCAGAACAGTGGTACTTTCTAAGTATCACAGGTTCAATATATCCCATTTCTCTTTTTCTCTAGACACGCACGAAGAAACCTATTAAATATTTTGGATTTAGCCAATACATTTGAATATAATTTTTTCTGTTTCCTCTGAATTGTCTCCAAAGTGAGAATTATTTCTCAGTGGCTCAGACAGTAAACACAATAAAGAGGGAGATTTTTGAATGCGTAAGAAAATAGAAATAACAGCAGTCCTGTCTCTGATTGATGGTCAGATGCTAAAATTCTGTCTTCAACAGCAGCCAGAACCAGACACCTAAAGTGGAGTCTAACAGGGAGGTGAATAAACAACTCACCTTGAATGCTCCTCCAGCCTCCACCAATCTGCAGCTCAGGGACTTTCAGAGCCTGAGGTGATTTCCCTGTACTCAGCAACCTCCATATATTGGTGACTGCTAATAGCCAGCTTAGTCCGTCATTCTTATGTATGAAGTCGGGATTGTTGATTTCCAGTATGTCCCATTTTAGATTAAATTTTCTTTTTTTTCCTATTTTACTGCCCAATCCCTAGCCATGCAATATTTTCCTGCAGTTCTGCACAATCAGCTTTCATCTTTACTACTCTGAAGAATTTAGTATCATCAGTACAAGTTTGTCAACAGTCTATATTCACCCACTTTTACAGAACATTATACATAAATTAATTCATAAATTCATATTTTGAATTCCACAGGTCTTGGCATAAAGCCTTCTGGATCTCTCTTCCCTGGGAAAATTTACTATTTTAACCCTCTGTTACCTGTCTTTTAAACAACTATTTACTTTTTTGCTTTCCTACTTGTCCTTGGATGCCCAGGTTTGTAAAGGAATCTTGGGGGAACTCAACAAAGAGGTGTTGATGTCTACTGCCTGGTATCCAGTGGCAGCATGTGTGGGAATGGTTCAAAGCTGTATTTTCAGGAGAGGTTTAGACTGGTTTTAGAGACACTGAGAAGCATTTCTTTACTGAGAGGGTGGTGAAAAGGCGGAACAAGCTTCTTGGAGAGGTGGTGGATGCCCAAGCCATCAATGTTCAAGAGGCATTTGGACAATGCACATAACAACGTGCTTAACTTTTGGTCACCCTGAAGTGGTTAGGCTGTTGGGCGAGATGTTCCTTGTAAGTCCCCTCCAACTATTCTATTCTATTCCATTCCATTACATTACATTACATTCTATGTCAAACTACTTGTAAATTTAAGTGGGTAGCGTCAACCAGATCTGCTGCAGCTACATGTAAAGAATACCAATAGGAGACACACCT
The DNA here is from genome assembly GCA_013400655.1 of Mystacornis crossleyi. NCBI lineage: Eukaryota > Metazoa > Chordata > Aves > Passeriformes > Timaliidae > Mystacornis > Mystacornis crossleyi. Next base: position 32,025 of record VYZQ01040631.1, on the reverse strand, counting down.
TTCCCCTACAAAAGATGTGGAGTGACATCCTCCAAACATGATATACATTCTTATTTCCATGGATTATACTCTTTACTGATTCAACAGATCTGCTTAGTACAGATGTTTGACATCAGATTTTCCCTAGTCCCCTTAAAAATCAGCAACTTACTTAATTCCTCACAAATGGCAGAAATCAAGGAGTTCTGCAAGACAGTCTCTACACCACAGCTACTAGCTGAGCTGTTTTATCCCCACATTCCTCTGGAATGCTGAGGTAAATACCATCTCATCCCGGTGACTCGCTGTTTTTCATTCGGTGTCTTTGTTCTATAATCAGTCACATACTTTTGGTGATTCAAAAGTTCAACGCTGAGCTAAGTGCAAAGCAAATTATATTCCAAAGCTGTATAAGTGCCTCACTCCTATTTGTAAGAAACAGTTATGAACATGATGTCTTTAGATGAGCTACACAGATAGATTCCATAGGTAAAAGTATTTTCTAAATTGAAGTATCCATTCAAGTAATTCGGTAGACCTGTTTTTATACACTCACTCCGTACTTAAACAGTGATGAAGTCCCAGCTGCATAGTTCTGCCCTTGTCTTGAGGCACCCAACTGCCTTCAGTCCTATGTACAGTTAAGATTGTTCTATCAATGAAATATAACCAAATGCCTAAGCACAGCAGAAATGCCCCTGATGTGGGTGTATATCAGTGAATTACATTTCACAAACTGTTATCCTCTGCAAGTATTTAGCACAAAAGCACACAAACAAAAGAAAAAAGTTTCATCCATTGGTGCAGTCTCCTCTCCCTGTTAGCACATCTCAGCTGGCACACAGTAACTTACTATGTCATGGTAAGGTGTTCATGGACTCACTTTCTTTAGCAAGAGCTCAGCTGCAGCTCATGGGTTCCAATAGACCAGTACAATCCTGATCTATATTTTTCCACAGTGAGAAAAAAAATGAGCTCACTGTTTCTGAGACTGAAAGTTTTTGTGCAGCAATATGAAATTTTAAGTAGATCCATTATATATCCCTATGGATTTAGAAAGAATGCACTTCCTTGCCACTGGAATAATTCTTGTATGCAAAAAAAAAAAAAGTCTCTCCCTCTAATCTATCTTTCTGGCAACAAGGCCAGCCCTTCATCATTGCCCTAATGTTGTCAATTACTTTCAGTTAATGCCAGATCACTCTCATTCATGTCAAGAAAACATAAGCTCCTCTTTTTCCCTGAATTCCCCTTACGGAGGCAAGTTTTGCCTGTAGTGGAATGTGTGCCCAAATGCAGTCAGTAGGAATTGCTGCGTGAGGCTGTAAACACACTGCCTGCCTAATGCTCATGCTGCTTAAGACCTGAGGGGATGAATAAAAGAAGTTTCATCACTGTATGCCTCTTTTCTAACTCAAAGTAGGGATTAGGAATTGTGAACTTTTTTCCATTGTAAACTAACAGGCCTAATAATCCTATCAGCATTTGTATTTTTGCACTGGTAAGTGACTTCACTGAGCAGTCTGTACCTACCTTAGACAATACACACACAAAAAAAATTTAAAACAAAGCATTTGGCCAGTGCAGCATGTGTGTCTGTGCAAGCACCTGCCTGAGCCTCCACCCAGCTGTAGCAGTCCTTGCAGATCCACCCTGGCAGCCCATCACTTCACCCAAACCCCCTCCCTTACCTCACACCACCTCCAACATCTCCCAGCTGCAAATCCTTCCCACTGCTCATCAGCACCAGATTTGGCAGAAGCTTTTTTACATAAATCTGTAACAGAGAAACTCATGGTGTTGGGAGGGGGGGAGGCGGGGGACGGGGGACAGCATATGTATTGCTTTTGCAGGGCAGAGGGGAAACTCAGATTATTAAAGCTCAGTTTTCACCATTGGAAAAAATAGGACTAAAAGAAATGGTTTTACAAAGCATTTAAACTACCCACCCACAGCATGTACTCAGCATGTGTATTCAGGTCAGCATACTATTTCCTATGAGTCACGTTCAGCTGTGCCTTAGCTGCATATTTTAGTCAGAGTGATCTTAGCTGAAGCCTGTGCTGTGAGGAGGCTGGCAGTGTCCAAATTTGTTCTAGTATCCTGGAATTTGCTCCTTTGAGTGTTGTGACTCATTATAATCCTACAGAATTAAACTGTTTCTGTGTACCATTCCCACTGAGCTAATGAAATAGTTAAAAACCCCATCCGTGGCACAGAATAGCAACACAATTGTTATAGAATTAATAATACAATATGGAGGTGGGTTATAAAGCTCAAATGCAGCTACACCAGCATTAAGTAGTGGAGCATGTTGCTGAGGGAAAAAGCCAAGTCTTCTTTTCATAATGCAGCTGCCTGCTTCAAGTTCCTTACTACCCTTCTCTCAGCTAGTAGCATGACTATCAGTTTTGGCTATACAAATGTGGGGAAATAGTCACAGAGCTGCTCACAGGAGACCACTCAGCCCACAGAGGGGTGCATGCTCACCCATGCTTGCTCTGCTGCCACTGGCATCTCCCAGCTTCTGGTGGCTACTGCAGGCCATGGCTTGGCTGCTGTATGTGACCCCCTGGTCTCCCCAAGCAAAGTAACCAACAACCATGTTGTGTCTTCAAGAGAAACAGAAGCTCCAGCTCTAAATCCACCCAGTGAAATATCCACGTTGTCATCTTCCTCTAACCTAGCTTTTCCTGGTCCCAGGAGCACTATAGAGGACTTTGCTGGAAGTTAGCTGCTTACATGAGTTCCACGGCTCCTTAAGGCTTGCCCAGCCCTTTGAAAACCCAAGACCAAGGACTTCGGTACTCGTGGTGTTGCAGCAGCAATTTTCACTGTTAAGAGATGCTTTTTGTCTTACAGTTCATAAGTACAACCTCTAATGCCTGTTAGGGTGACAGCTGCCACAGCCCCAAGGGATGAGGAAGCTCCAAAGCTTCTTCCACAGTAAGTGGAGGAGGGGAACACCAGGAACAGCACAACGGAGCAGAGGGCAAGACCAAGTAGTTTACAAGATGGTTTTGTTTTCCCTGTGGCCAGTGAGTTCATGCCAGTCACCACATGATTGAGTCCCTCACCCAGCCTTGGCTGCACACACAGAGAGGAGCAGCAGAATGGCTCCCCACACCCAGCAACCATTCCACCAGAGGCAGAACAATTTACTGACTTTGTGTTAAATGGGTAGGCTCATCACTTGGGATTACAATCAACACTGGAAGGAGATCCAAAAAGTTGTAGCAGTTTAAAGGGATGCCTGTCATGTAATATTCTCTTCAACTTAAATTATATCAAAAATCTGGAGCATATGCTTAATAAGTAAGAGCAGAATTAATCCCCCAGCTGTCAGCAACTGTGCTCTGAATTGGTGACTTACATCTAATTACATTTCTTTTTAAAGCCTGCTTGCAATCAGTTAGCTTCTGCCCTGGCTCACAAAGAGAGGAACCACGGCTGTGATGTGAGATTACGTATCACCACTACAGAGGCATTTACACTTGTGTTAAAATAGTTAAAGCTGAATGGAGTCAACACCCCCAAACTCAAGGAGAGTAGTGCAAAATGAGAGCTTGCAACCAAACACCCACCAGCTCTTTATGCCTGCGAAAGGGCACAGGAAATCTTGTAGTTTAATGCAGAGTTCAGATCCATTTCCTTTTGATCCTCACTCCAGCATCCATTCTGCCTCCGCTAACTGGCCAGGCCATCCCACACCACTGCAATGAAAGCCAGCTAAGAGACTTCAGAGGGTTGTTATGGGGTTTTTCAGGGAACCTATAATTCCTCCTAATAAGCAAGGTTAATCTAGGAGGACCTGCTAGACAGCATAAACTCATATATTTTTAAGGTAGTCTTAATAATGTCATATTTCCTAAGACATTATAAGAGTGAAGCAATCTAACCATCCTAGAAAACGCTTTCTGATTTTTCTTGCCTTTTTCTCCTAGACGAAAGAAACTTATTTTTCTGGCTTAGCGTCTATTTCCATACCGAAGACGATATCCAAAGTGGGATATAAGTGCATGAGTTTTATTAGCTCTGTTTTCTCAAATGCAGGTCAGTAGCAAAAGACCATATCCCCCCATGCTATTTGCTAGAGTTAATACTACAGTAATATAAGAGAATTTTAATCCAGGAAATGCTTCCTACAGCAAGCTAGTATAACATTTTGGGCCTACAATTTCAGACTAGTTTGGATCAACCCTCAAAATGAGGACTGGAACTGATGAGCTACTGATGAATGAAAAGAACAGTGCACAGCCAAAGAGGAATTATAAGTTACAATCAGCTTTTGTACTAAGATGTATCAACTCAGATTTGTGTTCATTCCTAGTGTTGTAAAACCACATCTCATGGCTGACTTGGCCCACTCTGCTCCTCTGCACACTTGGATACCCCCAGCAAAATGCATTTTTCCAGTAGGGCCTGCTGAGGCCCACAGTAACTTTTCACAGTGCATGGTGAGAGCAGCCTCTCTCCCCAGGTCACACCAGACTACATTAAAGCTTATATTCATATTGAAAAACCAGTCTTATGATTTACATCAAAAATGTTTTTTGTTAAACCCGCTCTAGACATAACTGATTGGTACTTTTAATAATGCATTCAGGTTTTCTCCCATCAATCATCAACCAAATTGTTCTTTTTTTTTCCCTTCCATTATTATTGAAAGATTAGCTCCACCATCCAGCACTAATTAGGAAGGAGGATTGATTGAAAAGGCAGAATTTCACTGAACAATTGTTATTCCATTTTTTTGCCAGGTTAAGGCAGGCTTCTGCCATTATTTTTACATAACCTAGCCCTTAGAGATAGAAGCAACATCCTGCAGAGAGCAGAAACGACTTGCTTAGGAATACATCTATAAAGCTGACAAGAATCAGCATCCAGAGACTGCTCCAACTCCTGTCTGCAGTCTCTAAAGTTTTCAGCTGAAGTATAGTGAAAATGACTTTCTGCAGTGCTGGATCCTAACCAGAGAGAAGAGTGGGTACTGCAGGTTTTCAGTCAGGAATCTTCAACAAAAAGCAACAACAAAAAAACCTCCCTTGCTTTTATTTGATAAAAGAGTCTGTAGAAACTCTCTGTGTGAGGAGAGTAAGAAACTTGTTATTTTCCCTGGCATTGGGAGTGCAAATAAAAGCTTCCAGTAGGCAGTTTTGCTAATAGGAATTGATTTAGTGTTAGAAGTGGTCTCTGTTCCATCCTGGGAATGCAAGCTGGGGACGGGTCCCAAGCCCACGGCAGCTGAACTCCCATCTAACCCAAGTGAGTGCAGAAAGGATAATCTAAGGGGCCCAGACACAGACACCCAGCACCCTCCCTCTCCTTCAAAAGTGAGAACGTTGCAGCTGAAATCTGGACCTGTGGCCAGAAATCACACAGCAGCAGTGGCTTTGTAGCAGATTGAAGCAACCCTGGAAGAGACATGCCCGCTCCTTGGTATGTGCCATTATACATATATGTAATATATTACAATATTCTTTAGAAAGAGGCCCAAATTACAAAATATGGATATCAGTTTGGCCTGTCCAGTGGGTCAGGACCTAGAAGTACCACTAGTTTGAGAAAGTTAAATTAGACAGCATCAATTCCTGGGCAGTATTTGCATTTATTTCAAGGCATCTGAACTTGGAGCTGGTTGGGAGGAGGGCTGAGGCATGAAGGAGTGATTTCCCTATGAAATAGCCCCTGACAAACATAGAGGTGGCCAGAGGAGCTGCTCCAGATACAGGAGCATCCAGCAGCCTCTTCTGAAGTGGAGGGAAACTAAAGGAGGAAGAAAAAATAGATCTTTCTGCGAAATTAGGTGAGTTCATAAAGACATCTTTAATTATTTCATGAGGCCAGGGAGCTGAAGGAGTAGTCAGCTTAGATCAGTAACTCCAATAAACTGTACTCAGTCCTAACAGCATCCTGAAAAATCCCTCACAGGTCTCTTCCCTTGAGCCAGTGGATCTTCACAGAGAAAGAGAAGCCTGAGCACTTCTTGTAGCTTTATTTCAGGGTTTCGCCCAGGCATGACTGCACAGCAGCTTATTGTTTTTTCAACAGCACAGCAGGAATTTCTTTCTCTCTCCAAGAGAATACAGGTAGCTGGGATCCAGGAGAGGACCAGAGATATTCTAAATACACGGGAAAAGGGTAAAAAGAAAGACCAGAAATTTTGTCCGAAACTAGGAGTTAAAAGGATCAGATAGGCTGTCCTTTGTGCATGCCCACTGCTGAAGCCACAGCAGCCCAATTTCCAACAGGGTTTTCATAACACGATAACAATATTTAACAATTAATAGAAGCAATTTCTATCTGGGTTGATGGGAAAATACCACAACACAGATGATTTCGTTGATCTTGAGAAAAACTATGAAAATTAATTTCATCAGGGTCAAGGAAGAGCAGCTTTTCAAGCCTCTCTTCATTTCTCCACTTCCTAAAAGCAGGTCCCCTCCCTTAGTCTCACCTCCTGCATGAGGCTTCTTTCCATCTCAGACCAAACCAAACCAAACCACACTCGGCTCTTGCTGGCTCATGCCACCAGAGGAGAGCAGAGGAATTGAGGCAGTTTTTATGTCCCTTAGGATGAGTTCTGAGTCTGTCTATAAGAAGACTCAGACTTCATTCATTTTGCCACCTTTGGAGGAATTTAAAAACCTGCTGAGATCACAATTTGCCATCATTTGACATCACTCCCACTGTCTTCAATGCATCCTGGTTCAGACCTCAAGTATTCAAAGATTCTGTGCCATTTCTCTCCAAACCTCAACATCTCTCCCCCGAGGCAGGTAGTACTTCCCAGAGCTGTTTCCTTGTCTTTCTCAAGGAAACCCAGCACATTAGCTCCACCTCTCTGCAACGCTCCTCAAGAAAGTTCTTTTGTATAAAACATTGGCCCCGATAACTGCAAATGAAAGACAAATTCAGCAGATAAATTAGCTGGATATTATTTTATTGTAATTTAAACAATCATTTTTGAAGTGTGTAAGATTATATAGAACCTGTAATCAGAGCCAAGAGATGTCACTGAATAATACATGACATGATATAAATTAAGGAAAGAATGATTATATGTAATAAAAAGAATAAGAAATTTCTTCTTGCAGGAAGGATAGGAACCACATTATTGCTGAGCAGAGAGTGATAAAAATCATGTCCTTATGAATAAAGCAATGGGGAAAGGAAATGCCAGAGAGAATGGAAACAACCAAGGAAGGCTTGGCCAGGACTTAGTAAGCAAAGCCAGGGGCTTATATCTCTTGCCAACAGAGCAGTGCAGTGATGCTCACAAATAATTTATTCCACAACCAATGTATAAACTATTGATGAGTATTTTTTGTTTTTCAAAGGGTTTTACTTCCTACAACTTCTTGGCTGATAAAAAAACCTGGCATAATGATGAGCTGAGTCGTGTATAGAAGGGAAATTGTGGGCCAGCAGGAGAGCAGCTTCCCCTGTGCTGGAATTACCCTGCATGAGGGGTCCTGTCACAGAGCACAAAAGCCTCACCAGGCCTGGTGATGTGCTCATGGACACCCCTGTTCCACCCACAGATTTACCTCATTCTGAGTCAGCTGATGGGTTAAAACTGCATTCATTCCATGGCAATTCAGGCCTTCACTATCTCCTATATTGAAAAGCTATATAATCAAAGAAATTGCCTGTGTCCAACCACCCACAGTAGACTAATCACTCAAGACAGGATCATCAGCCACCGGGTTGTGATGATACCTTTAAGAATGTGGCAGCCTGGCAGCACCAACACTCAGAAGCTTCTAGCTTGTAAGGACAGTATTTATTACTGCCTGTCCCTCAAAAGCTTTTACCCAAAGAAAGCATGAGAGACTATAACTTTTACCCCTTAAACCAGAATTAGTGATGGTTGAATAGACATTCATATAGAGTTGCACTACTTTTCACCCAGCTTAGAGGAAAAAGATGAGAAACATTAAAGATATGCCATGCCGAGGACAGAGCAGCAACAAAACTGTGCCTCCTGTCCTGTGGTTTGAACCTCCACTGCCTTGCAGAATGAAAAGAAAGGTGGTGCCCATACTCCAGCCAAGAATTCTGCCACAAAGGTGAATGGCAGGGTCAGATTTGGTAGCACAAAGGGGTGTTTTCTGCAAAATTTAGTGACTACCCATAGTGCAAGGTGGCAGAGAATCAGACATTCATCTGCTGGACTTGAGAACTTTCACTGGAAATCAGACAAAATAAGCTCCTGTTAAAGCCAAACCATGATGTTTCCAAGATAGATCTATAGATAATTATGTGCCTTCAGCTTGAGAATGAGTAAAGCGCAAAAATCACTTTTGCATCAGTTTCATTATCTTCTTAAATCTACGCACCGTAATGACCCTCCTATCCCATAATATGCCAGCCCTTCACAAGTATTTCAGCATAGGTACGACACCCTTTCAATTGCTTGGTTTCTTTGCAGCCAGCAGGAGGAAGTAACCTTATTAGGTTGCAGCTTAGGCTGGGAGTAGGAGGCAAAAGGGCTGCAGTGCTCACTGAAGAAAAGCTGGGTCAGCAGCCTGAGCTGGCATCGAGCAGGGCTCCCAGCTCTGCTGCCTGGGTGGAGCTGCAAGTTCCCCAAGTCCCAGAATACAGCATTTTGCAATAAGCAAAGGGTTTGTTGGTTGGGGCTTTTTCAGTGCTGTGACATCTGAAGAGGGAGAAATGCCCCGTTAATCAGGAAAGAAATTATGTTACCACAGCAATTTAGCATGCAGGATTGATTTCTAAATGAAAAAGATATGCAGTCTAAACATGTCTAGAGTCATTTTATGTACAATACATACTTCTCCATACTTTCTTCATTATAAAATAGTAGTTCTTTCAGCTTCTACAGCTGCCATCCCTGATGGCTGCATATCCATTTTTCCTCCATTATCTGTTTACAGTGTAGCATGTCCAGCAGACTGTCTCATAATGCTGGAGTACTTTTCCAATGATCAAAAAAAAATTTAAAAAAAATTTGGCATTAACACTTGCACCTTGCATCATATATTCATCATGTCTCTAGGTTCTGCTGTGATCTCCCTTGGCACCTGTGAGTTTGGGGTTAGTTTTCCAGCTGCTCTTGATGCCTTGAAGTGGCTACCTGAAAACAGAGGCTAGACAAAAAAGAGAATAAAAGTAGGTATTTATTTGAAGGGCCTTCAAAGGTACACCCTGGGCAGTCAAAGGGCTCAACCCAAGATGGATACTGGGTCACGGGTTCTTCACACTTTTATAAGTTTCGTCCATTTGCATATCAGGATTAATTCTCCAATTATAGCTTCAGTTAATGATGTAATTACCCCAAGTTTGCCCCTCCTCTTCAGAGGCTTTTAGTTTAGACTTTTGTGGCCTGGGACAAGCAAACCTGGAGAGGCTTTGTTATGTCTAACCAGCATGAGAGGCTGGCTTAAAACCTAAGGCATCATTCTCACTTTGTTGGGGCAGCCATTGCAAAACCCTCCCAGTTTGCGCTGGTGTAAGGAGAGTAATGGATAGTTTTTGGTGAATGAAACTTAGTTTATTATTTTGGACAGAATTTATAGTTTATTGTTTGCTACAGAGTAGTCTAGACAAAAATTTTTCTGACCAAAAATAATCATCTTCATTAGAAAATTCGATTCTATTTAGAAAATTCAATTCTATGAAGGTGATGTTGTACATCCAAGAAAGAATTTCTAGGGCAGAAAAAAGCTTTTTTGCCTACCTTAAGTGAGGACTTGCAGTCTTAAACCTTACAGTCACAGAAATGCATGAGCTCAGACAATTACCCTAGAATTTCTACTTCTTCTGAGGTGACTGAAACTTTCATTTAAAAGATATGAAGAAAGCTTGGAAATTGTCTTTTCTGACTAGCAGTATTTACAGATCTTTTTTTAAACTCTTATCTGTTTTTTCATGCTTGGCTTGCAAGTTGGAAACATTGAGAATGCCTTGGTGAGTAATAAATATTAATGCAAATATTAATTTATTTAAGCTGTTTTGAAAGACAGAGTCATATCATGCCTAAAGAGACCCATTAAGCACTTCTTGAAATTTTTAATCTTTTTAAATACCCATGATCTTGATAACCCTCTCCTGGTTTTCTCCATCTCTACATTTTGGATAAAATTCTGTTAATAAAGCCCAATATATCAAAGAGACAACAAACCAAGTTTAATAGGTGAATTATCCTTCTAAATTTTATTTTGCACTTACCTGGTCTCTTTCAGAAGAGATCTCAAAATATTTTATAAGAACATATTGAATGATAGATAAATTACACATAACACCCCAGGAGTTAGTACAGTTAGATAAACAGAAACATAGAAAATTTAATTGTCAAAGGTCAAATAAAAAGTTATTTGTAAAACCAGGGCAAGCACCTAAGGAGTCCTAACTATCCAATTTGCTCTATGAAATATGTCAAGCCTGATTTGCAACTTTCTTCACTCTTGTGTAATTATTTAGTGCAGTGCAAGTGTAAAACAGGAGTAAAATTGGTGCCAAATCAAAATAGCACAGGTATGAAAGGATGAACAAGGGAGAAAACAATGCAGAACCCCTAAATTCTTGCCTGTCATGACCAACTTGTCTCTGGTTCATTAACTCTCTTGTTTACCTACCAACATAAATGATAAATTTTGTAGTGCTCTGTTGACAAAAGGGTTGGCTAGTTATCATTTTGCTGATGGATGACTCTGCAGCAAATTAAATCATTATAGGTGTACTCTAGATGTCATATCACTTTTTCCTTCTGGTTTTTCAGCAACACCGTGTAGGTAGAATTAGAATTCCATTGGGGTTTTTGTTTTTGGGGTGTTTTTTTTTTTTAGTGTATTGTATATCAGGGGGCTAAAATCTGGGTCTTAAATTCAACAGAATTCTCTTAAATTTATATCACCTGCATAGATATTTGAACATCTTGTTGCATAGGCATCACTTGAGACTTGTATCATGACAGACAGTATTAAATTCAACTTAGTTTGAACAAATTATAGAAAGAGTAAAGCAACATTAAAATAATTCTCACTGAAGTACAAAGTTACTTATTTAGTACACTGCTTCTCATAACATTATCCCTTCTTGTTACCAGCCAACCCTTCAGAACACACTCATTCTCAGTAGCAACTAGGAATTTATATTAAAGCATTCTAGAGATTAGGAGACAGTCACTAGACCCACTGTATTTTGGATTCATCCTAGAAATGAACTAGAAGTTTTATATTGGAAAGACATTTTAGTGGCTAATGCATATCCTGCATAATAAAACACTGGTGGGGAGGAGGATATCTGATGATAATTTTTGTTTTCACTAACCACCAAAACTTTTAACTCCACTCCTGTTAAGATGTAAATACTTTATTTTTACTCAAAATGCTTATGTTTTGAAGAAGTTTGACTGGGTTTCACCGTAATGGTATATCCTCCTGCTGTGAGTTTTTGGTCCACGCACACCTTTGGTTGGGACATTTTCCTGAGCAGTCTCACCTCTCCTGTTACAAAACAGCCTTTTCCCACTACTTACAAGACCTACATTTGGCTCCAGCTGAGGTAAATAACCCCAGTTACATTTTCAACAGCCTAAAAGATTAGAAAAAATGTAATTCAGAATCTGTATTTATGCTCATTTCATTGTTTTCCTATGAGAATTTATTTTTTTAAATGTTGATAATTTGTCTTTTTTCCTTGACAGGATAAAAGCCAGTGTTAGGAAAAAACCCTTAAATTTTCATCAAGACCTAACCTGATGTCTCCCAAACATGAAATCAAAAAAGAAAGACAAACTATTCCTTAGAAAAAAATAAAAAAAGGAACCAACAGGCAAAACAAAGCAGGCACTCTTTAAAATCACAAAACCAGAAGTCAATTTTAAATTAACAGCAGTGCTAGCTCATTCTGCTGAACATGATATTAAAAAATCTCTTTTAAAACATAAATGGTAAGATACGAGTCTAAGTGTTTTTTACAATGATTCTTTGACTAAAGTGCTTTTTGTGGTACTGTCCATCCAAAGACCTCACAGCAATTTTCCAGCACTGATGCGCTAACTCCCCTGACATTGACAAATACACTGCTGTTCTCTTTAGCAGTTATGGGAGCTGAGTCACAGAATATAAAATCCCTCACAGGAGGCTTTACAAGAAGCCAAGGTTTTCTAGGTGTGTCGGTTCTGCAACTCAACAAGCAGGCAGTTTCCTGCACCCTGCAGGTGCCAGATTCAAAATCCTCAGCTGTACCTTCAGCAGTGAGGGTCCCACATGCCTCTCCTTGCCCCCTCTGCGACATGGACCTTTCCTGCAGCTCCCGTCACCACTGTCTTGTCAACACCTCCAACCTAAATATCCTTAATTTTTCCTCTATAAAGTATGCCTGGACACAATTCTAGAAAGGTCTAGATGGAGGATTTTATGCGCTCTACTTGAAAGCCACCCTCAGCTGCAGACCTGCCCTAGGACACCTGATTGTTGTGTCCCGACACCTGGTGCCTCTTCTCAAGCTCCTGTGTTTTGCTCCACATGCTCCTTAACATTCAGTTCACTCCCAAAGCATTTCCCTCACCTCACTCCAATTCCCACTCAAGCTGTCTGGAGAGGGGGCAGGAGGGTAAAGACAGGGAGGCAGAAGAAAATCTGCAATTAAATGGACCCCGAGATGCATTCATGCTACAGCGAGAAATTGTGTTACCCTTGCTTTCCCCACCTCCCTTCCTCTCCTCCCTCACGTCTACTTGTCCACTTATGATCTTTATTTCTCCCACAATGATTTGATAATCCTTTCTTAGGACAAGAAGAGGGACCATATCCTGGCAGGAGTGAGTGGTACAGGGGCTCACAGTCGTCTCCCCAGCCCCAAGCCAGGGCTGCTCCTCCTGTGCCCTGCCCAGGCTCCTTCCCAGGCACGGGCTGCACCTTTACTCCTGTTCATCGGATGCCTTTTGTGTTTGGGACCACATGGAAAAAATGAAAGCTGAAGAGGAAGCAAGTCCCTCAACTTGGCTCAAATGCAGTTTTCAATGTTTAACCTTTTAAAATGGCATCAGCGTTGCGCCACAATTAGTTTTTAATATATCACTGCCTAAATCCATGTATCTTTGTTCCAAGTATTATATTTGCTGTAGAAAGCATCTTATGATGACCTGCCACCACAGCATTACACATCTGAAATATGTTCCAGGATTAATTAATTTATTAATTATCATAAAATATCAATGTCAGTTATTTTCATCATGCTGTCAACTGCATGTGTACACAAACTAGGGAGTACACACACTTTGTCTGAGGTAACACTGGTTTGCATAAATCACAATTAGGCAATGATCACAGTGAATAATAACCAGAATTCACAGTACAACGCATTCATCTTAGGGAAGATGAGAGTGACCAGGGTGAGAAAAAGACTCCAAGATCAAAAGATCTTGCTTGTGTTGGCAGCAGAGGCTGGCAGATGAGAAATACAGTGAACCCAAAAGGCACCAGTGACTAAACTTACCACTGGTTCTTGTAAGCAGTGTATGATCAGTAAAACCCCATTGGAGATGTGTTTGAAGCACGTGAGGAAATGGGGAGAGGAAAAGCCTCACATTAGATTAATCTTCCTGGGCCATGCCTTCTTTCCCACAAAGGCAGCCAGAAGTGTTGGAAGTGAACTGTCGAACAGCCCTTCATACCAGAAAAACATACAGCAAAACAATGTTTCTTCCCCCCTTACTGAAAAGAAACTACAAACCAGACTTCCTCCTCAAGGCTTCCTAGCAGGGCAGTGGGAGCTCCTTTTCTCCTGCTCAGTTTAGCAAAACCACACAGGAAAGGGAGGTGATAATCCCCTGGCGACATTTCACTTAACACTTCTCTGGGAGGCAGTAATTCCTGTGTGCCACAGGAACCAGAGTAATGGAAGCAGGCTCTGTCTCAGAGAAGTGTGTTAACGTACTTGCAGCACATAAAGGACATTATTATGAGCTTAATCCAAGTTTTGATGAAAGTACTGTAAAGCTCTTATAAGGCCTTTGTGACATCAGGCTTTCACTTCAGAAATGGTGCTGTTCAGCAACCCTAAACACTGAGAAGCTCCAAACAAAAGAAAACCCAGGTCTGACCCAAGGACCAGATGTGCAGATGGATTCCATGCACTGAGGGTAAGTGAGCCACACCCTCTATGCCTTACCTTCAAGGTGAGGGCAACAGTTCTGGCTTCAGTAAATAAGCAAACATAAGCACATAGACACAAACCCAAAAGTAATAAAGGGTCACATTGGAGCTTTTCTAAATTAGGGCTGTATGATGAATTTCAGTTCCTAATTCACAAGAGAAGGCTGGGAGCATAAGAACTGGGGAACTGACCCCTATCCCTTCTTTTCTTGGACAATTTCTTTCCTCCGTAGACACCCCTTGGCTCATCCACCTTGTAGGCACAGGTTTTCTTCATCTTCTATGTACACCTAACATCAGGTTTTCTTCCAAGCTGGTTTCTCTTCACCGTGAGTAACAGCAGTGCTTACTGCAACCTGCATGCTAACATACCCTTATACATTTTTAAGGGCTGTTGTGGACTAAGACATGTTTCATGAAGAGATGGAGAAAATAAGAGAGAGAGCAGGAAAATGGGGCCAACCAGGGTTGAATGTGTTAGGATATCAATACAAAAATGTATCTGTAAATTATGGCCTTTGCTATTTTTAGCTATCATTTCAGAAACAGCAATAGTGATGGGTACCACCTTTGTACCTCAACTCCTCAGTGGCAGCTTGTCCTTGCGATTTTGCCACTGCTGCATGAATAGGAGATTCTCCCCAAGCAGACAAGGAAAGCAGAGCAACTCTGCATGGACTGTGCCCAGTGATTTAGCTGCAGAGCTGCCACTCATTTTGCCATGTTGCTGTAGAGAAGCTAATTAGCCCCACTGAGAGACAAGCTTTATTAGCCTCAGTGCATGTTTGTTAACCTTGTCTCACCATCAGGGACAACACTTTGCCAGCACAGGACAAGGGTCTTTGCACCAGACGCCTGCACACAGACATGCCACATGTACTGGGTCTGTCCCTGGTGCAGCGTGCTGCCCCAGTGTCCCCAGTGCTGTGGCCAGGTGGGGAAAGTGGGGGCATGATTCACCCTGCTCCTCATTTCTTTCCCACTACTTCTCCCACATGCAAGCATGGGAGAGGGCCTGGACCAGGTCAGCAGAAACAACATTCTGCCCTACAGCTGCTGCCTACCCTAGGAGTAACCACAAACACTTCTGTTACAACAGCAGCTTCTGCTTTGGAACTAAGATGATGCTCACTCTCAGTAAACACTGTCACCAAGTATTTGGCAACTACACTCCTTGGTGTACACTCCAACTGCACTTTAGACTCAAAGCACCAATGATACTTAGTACAAGCAGGACTGAGGATACCTGGTGATGGACCATGCCTTGAGGCACCTTGGCCTGAACCTGCCTCTCCACACAGGATACAGGAGCCTACACACCCGTGGCAAGGCACCGAAGGTGCTCACGCTTGTAGAATTGCTCGGGGGCTGCAACTGCCATGTTCTGGAGCAAATGTGGAATGTGTATGTGCATGGAGATTAGGTCTGACGATGGCTTTAGGCTCTCACTTACCCTACAAAGCAAGGAAAGAATATAATGTCCTTAATCTGAAGAGAAGAAAATGAGGGAAACAATTTGGTTAGGACCACATAGAATCATCAGGCCAGAGAGAGGAATCAAGGCTGCCTTGAGTTCTTGCTTACTTCTTGTATTACAAGCCCAGCCTTCCTGCTCTATGCACCTGAAAATATGAATTAAGGTTGAGCAACATCTTTAACAGGAATGTCTCAGATGACCCAGGGCATTGGGAATGAGTTCCTTAAGCCTTCTGACTGCACCCCATGAGCTCATTTCAGTTGTGGAGCATTTCTGGGGTCTGTTGTCCTTCTGTACTGAAACAGCTACAGGGGTCAGGACCCGGCACAAAATGCTCTCCATGACTCCCTAGACGTCCAGGTCTGCCCATGGCCTGCCTTCTCCAGCCATCCCTGGGCTCGAATGAGCACATCTCTGCAGTGACTCTGACAGGCACACACTGTCTCTATGGCAATGAGAGACAGAAGAGCCTGGGAAAGATGCTGCAGAAAGGACTGTCTGGCACCAGGAGGAGAGAGCAGAATGTGCAGAAGACTAGAGGGAAACATTCCCTGCAGACTTAGGAAAGTGATGTGGTCATGGGATGACAATAAGGGACCCACGGGAAGATAGCAGTAAGTGTCAGTTTGCTTCAAGTCAGGTTTTCCTTATCATTAATGTTTTTATTACCTTTTATTTATAACAGATTAAATTTTAACTACGCAGTACTGTAAAAAGTGCTTACTGCACACCACCCAGCTCGAACTTCTGCAAGCTCCTGAAAACTGTGAAATGTAACCTTTCCAGCTTTCTAATGCAGAGCTGCACTGCATGTTACGTACTTTGTTGCAGCACAGGAAAGGGTATTATGAAATAAATAACAAGTACTGCATAAGAGTACTTTCAGGTGCTCTCTGTATTTGTGTCAGGCTTATCCCTCTTTGGAAGAGCTGCAGTTAAAAGGCATTACATTTGCATAAAAACCATATTTAACTAAAAACATACCTACTACTGTAACTGATGATTCATAACAGGAAAGAAAGTAAGACTTCCACTCTTCCCTATTTATTGTTTGTTTCCTTTTTAACACTTCATTCAGACAAGTGCAATGAAATGGTCTTGCCAGACTCAGCCTCTGTTTATAGCTCAGTTCTCAGGTACTAGTGCCTTCTTGCCTCATATACAGGAACAAGAGAAGTATGTTTTAAAATGTACATGTTTTAATTTTGTCGGGATTTGACATGTCACTAGAGAAAATGCAATAAAAGTCTACAAGTTCCTGCTTCTGCTATAAACTACTGATCATGATCAAGACAATATGACAGGGATTATTAGTCACATTAATTGTTACAATTCATATTCACAAATTAGTTTTAATCCTGCATGTACCTATTTGCTTTCAATTTCCAATCAAAACAGAAAGGTCAATTTTCTACTTAAATCCCTAAAAAGAAGTTATGTACAAAAGCTGTTGCATTTCATCTCTCTGAATTCAGGGGGCAGATTACAGAATGGGACAAATTTTTATCTGCACCAAGTAAATTAAGAAGCAATACAGTATGTATTTGCAGGCTTATTCACCTGTGCTGTATCTTTACTGCATGCTCTTTCACAGCCACCTATGAGTGGGTAGGAGTGAGGGAGAAAGTGGGAAGGATGAAATACTGGGACAAGAAGTATATAATCCTGAAGTCACTGGAGAAATCAATATATCAGTAATATATTCAAGTTCCATATGTGTGTGTAAACAAAAGATCAGGACTTACATAAAAATCTGCATATGGTATATGGGACTTCTTCTGAAACAACTCCCTGAGACATATATTGCTGCCCTAGTGCTGTGCTTTTCAAAACCCACATCCTTTCTAAAAGAGAAAATGTCTGCACCTAGCAGATTCTAACTTTGTGTGGGTGTGTAACCGACTTGGTTACCAAAGAAACTAGTTCATGTTCTACACCACTGAAAACTAATATTACTATTAGAATAAATAATTGGAAGAAGAGGAAAGGAGGGGGAAAGGGGGGAAAAAAAAAAAAAAAAGAGAGAGAATTACTGCACTGCAGATTTGTAACAACCAATTAATGGCCAGGGAGAGAAATGCCATAGCCTCTGTCACAAAATTTTCAGTCTCCGTACACCGACCAAACAAGCCTTTGCTTTCAATGCAAATATTTCAAACCCAAGCCTACACTGCTGTGTTCACGCACCACTGCACAGCCTACACGACGTGTTTTCTGCATAAGTGAAGGAAAGTTGCAGACATCTTGTACTGTTGCCAAGACACTCTGACACTTGCTCAGAGGCACTCTGCTGCTGCCGCTGCTGCTCAGGAATCCTCTGACTCCCTGCACTCCAGTGCCGCACCTGGGCACTCCCCGGCTGCTTACACCCTCTGCCTTGCTTTTCCATAGCATTGGATTTGCCTTTCTTCCCCGCAGCAGCATCCACCTGTATATGTGGAAGGTGAACAAAACCCCAAAGAGCAGAATCGGAGCATTTCCTTGGGGCAGAAATACTGTATTACTTCATTACTCCATGCCCGCTATGCTGGCAGGGTAACACCCATATGCTTAACGCAGCCTCGCGCCAGCACCACCAGCTGCTTTTTCAGGGGTTTTTGACCGGTTTTCCCAAAGTGCCACACCAGTGCTCCAGGTCGCTGCCCGTGTCTGGCGGCAGCTCCTGCGCGGAGCCGCGTCCCGGCGGGGCGAGGCGGGCG
>VYZQ01040631.1:1263-12924 GCA_013400655.1 Mystacornis crossleyi | reverse complement strand
GGGGGAGCAGATGTATTCAAAGCAAATGGCTTCCCATCCCCCACAGGAGTTCCTGAATGCATTATTGTCTCAGGGCCCACTGATAGATCTGAAGCCTTAATATACAGACTTTGACCTCACAAGCCAAGCAGGAAACTTTTCAAGAGAGAATAAAACACTCCCTTTACTGTGATTGTCGCTTCTCTGGCAACAGAAGAGACACAGAAATACAAAGAGGGGTGATGTATGGTGATGGAGGAAGACACTTCCCCCTGCTCATGTTCCACTCCTGTAAGTAATGTGTTACTCAAGACCAGGATTCATCCTATTGCTGTTATATCCCACCCGCTGGTTCCAGTTCCCCTCTACACCATTATTCTCCATCAGCTGCCTAAGATTTCTGTATCTTCATGCACCTCTCTTCCCCTCCATTTCAGTCAGGCTAATTCACCCTCCATCATATCAGAGAAGGATGCATTACAAAAAAAAAAAAGAAGAAGAAAACAAACAAACAAACAAAAACCAAAAACAAAAACAACAAACAAGGGGGGGGGGGGACAAACAGGAAAACAATCTCCCTGAACTTAGGAGAATTGCCAGGGACCAGAGCAGCCCCTGGCTTCCAAAAAAAGCAATTGCAAAGCCCCAAACTGAGCATGCTAAATACAGTGCGGCTTAAGCAGCCATCTCTTAGGAACCATCTGCTAAGCAAGTGCAAATAGTGACTTTGGAGATTATTTTGATTTACCGAATTTTGGAAGAATTTTACAGGAACAGCAAGAGGAGGATCTAAGTACTATTCTGACATAAGTATTACAGAATAATGAAATACTGACTTTAGTTTTAGGAATAATATTCATCTCCGATGAACCAAAATATAAGCTTGCAGCAGCCTTGAGGGGAAAAATTACTCTTAATGATTTCCTCAAATGTACAGTAAATTTCACTTAAATATAGAACAGTTTTTCCTTGTATGATATTCCCATGCAGTCAAAATAAAGTGTGTGCTTTCAGGTGCAAAGCCAAACTCAATTAGTATTATACACAAACCAGAATATACCCTGAATTCTGATCAGAGGCAGACTGATGATTCATACTGCCATGGTCTGCACATTTGGATTTGCAAGGAAAGCCAGTGTACAGCTTGATAAGGGGTTTTGATCCAAAAATAGGCACAGATGTGATTTTAAACCTTTGCCTGAGAAAATTGCCTGAGACACTCTGCTTTAATTGTGTGTCATCTAATACTGATGGGCACTTACCTGGGTAGAACACCAGCTCCTCGATTAGAATGTAGAGCAACATGTAACATTTACAGTAATATAATTCTATATTCATGAGCAGAAAGCACTGCTTGGAATGCAGCTTTCATAGAAAGCAAACCCAAAANCCCCGCAGCCTCCGCGGGCTGCCCGGAGCGCCGGGAGCTGCCCGGAGCCGCCCGGAGCGCCGGGAGCTGCCCGCGCCTCCCTTCCGCAGCCCCGTCCCGCCTTCCCCTCTCCTCCCGCGCGCGCGGAAGGCGGCGGAGGAGGCGGTGGGAGCCCGCAGCGGGTCTGAAGGGAAGAGAAAAGGGAAACTGAGGACAGAGTAAAGCAGAGCAAGGAAAAGCGGAAAACTCGGGATCTGATATGGACGTAGGACACAACTGCGCCTTATGCACCAGCCCAGCAGAAGTGGGGATGTGGCCCCGCCACACGGCCAAGATTTGGCCGAGCGCGTGCCCAGAGAGCCACCGAGCCCCTTGGGAGGTTCTTTCCAAGAACTGCAGGCAAGGGGACCCCCACAACATCACAGTCAGTGTGAATGGAAGGCGCTGTTTTCCTTACAAGAACTAATCGACTCTTTTTTTTTCCCAGGTAATCCTCTGTTTACAGTCTGCGGCTGATGCATCAGCGGGCTGGT
Organism: Mystacornis crossleyi; assembly: GCA_013400655.1. Lineage (NCBI taxonomy): Eukaryota > Metazoa > Chordata > Aves > Passeriformes > Timaliidae > Mystacornis > Mystacornis crossleyi. Next base: position 11,043 of record VYZQ01040631.1, on the reverse strand, counting down.
GGCATCCCCAAAGAACGCTGAAAGCAGCAGAGACTCAGCAACGGCAAACGGGAAAAAATTACAAAGCTTCACCAAGAGACGCTGGAGCTTAGCAGTCACTCTCGACCCTGAACTCTACTTAACTGAAGGTTTCCCTTTTACATTACCTTTTTTCTCACATCTGTGAGTTTGATTGTGCCAAAGCCTGGCCACTCTTCATATCGTGCTCCCTTTCCTCTATAAAGCTGCAGCCAGTTTCACCTTTCTCCAGGCCATTCCATGCCACCTGGACCTCTGGCTACAGATCAGTGACCCAGGGATTAGTGTCACTTATCTTGATTTTCTCTTTCACTCAGAGGATCTCCCAGCCCTGACAAGAAGACAGATAAGTTTCAGAAGCCAAAGCTGAGTTCACCCACCTTACTGCAGCTGTTCTCCACTCAAGCCCTTTCCTCCCATACTTTTGCCCAGACAAAACCATGCTTCCCAGCTCTCAAATATCAAGAGTCCTCAGGCAGTCAGACATAGCAGTGAGAGCCAAGGACAAAGTCTGATGTGCAAGACGGTGTACAGCTATGTAACTCACAAGTCTTTTCTTTAAATTGTCTTTCCTCTCATTCCAGTCACAGCTACATTCCAGCACCTACAGCAAATGATGCAGGGTCTGGGCTCCAGGGTACAGACTCATTCCATATGCAACTCTGACTCCTTCCTTAGTTGATCCTGGGCACCTAAATAGGAATGGCTTAATCCTTAAAAAAGGTAATGTGTCAGTATGTAAGTAAAATGTATGTCCACACTGAGGCCAAATTAATTGTCGTTTTGGCACCTGAAATTAGGTGCTTCTGAACATTTCAGTGCCTGACTGCAACATGAATGCTCTTTAATACATATCNCAGGAAAACAATCTCCCTGAACTTAGGAGAATTGCCAGGGACCAGAGCAGCCCCTGGCTTCCAAAAAAAGCAATTGCAAAGCCCCAAACTGAGCATGCTAAATACAGTGCGGCTTAAGCAGCCATCTCTTAGGAACCATCTGCTAAGCAAGTGCAAATAGTGACTTTGGAGATTATTTTGATTTACCGAATTTTGGAAGAATTTTACAGGAACAGCAAGAGGAGGATCTAAGTACTATTCTGACATAAGTATTACAGAATAATGAAATACTGACTTTAGTTTTAGGAATAATATTCATCTCCGATGAACCAAAATATAAGCTTGCAGCAGCCTTGAGGGGAAAAATTACTCTTAATGATTTCCTCAAATGTACAGTAAATTTCACTTAAATATAGAACAGTTTTTCCTTGTATGATATTCCCATGCAGTCAAAATAAAGTGTGTGCTTTCAGGTGCAAAGCCAAACTCAATTAGTATTATACACAAACCAGAATATACCCTGAATTCTGATCAGAGGCAGACTGATGATTCATACTGCCATGGTCTGCACATTTGGATTTGCAAGGAAAGCCAGTGTACAGCTTGATAAGGGGTTTTGATCCAAAAATAGGCACAGATGTGATTTTAAACCTTTGCCTGAGAAAATTGCCTGAGACACTCTGCTTTAATTGTGTGTCATCTAATACTGATGGGCACTTACCTGGGTAGAACACCAGCTCCTCGATTAGAATGTAGAGCAACATGTAACATTTACAGTAATATAATTCTATATTCATGAGCAGAAAGCACTGCTTGGAATGCAGCTTTCATAGAAAGCAAACCCAAAAAACCCTTTAAAGATCAAATGCACATCATACAGTAGAATAATTCCCTGCTTCTCTTTTTATCTCAGAAACATCAGGAACAATCGAAAATCAAGCCAGTCCTATGAAAAACATGTAAGAGAAAACGGTACCTGATGTTTTCTTATTTTGAATACACATCTGTTTAATTATCTGATGGTTCTGAACCAAAAATGTATGCCTTAAGAATAACTGACCTCTCTCAGAGGCTTTATGCATTTCACCTGCTCATAAAAGGTACACCTGTGACTTAAAGATATGGGTTTCTTCCAGCACTGTACAGTCCATGCTTTGTCATGAGAGACTTTTAGTGCTTAAAAATAAAAACAGGGAGATTGTGGTCTTACCCTAAATACGGTACTCAGAGAAACCTTCTTCTACTGTTGTGCATATTCTTTAAATGGCACAGTGGGGAAAGCAAGTAATGGGACATTTTAGGAGCTATTTAAATATGGTTGTGGTACGTTTTTAGTGAACACGTGTTAACATAAGGGGTGTATGAATGGCAAATGCCTTGCTTTATGATAATGTGGCTGCTTTGTTTTGTTTGTTGTTTTGCTTCTTAAAGGTCCTAAGAAGCTCCTCTTCTATTTTCTCCTGATTGTAGCTAGTCCCTGGTTTCATTCATGGGCAGTTACAGCAATGCAGAGGAAAGATATGTTTGTGACAGATAGAAGGGACAGCAGCAGCTCAAGGGACAGCAGCACAGAGGTACATCCAAACTGCTGACAAACACATCCCTGGTGCAGTTCTCTGGTGTTTGTTGAGAAAGCACTGGTGCAGGGCTGTAACAATGGCCATCTGGGATCCATATTTGTGGGAAGTTGAAAATGGGCTGGTTAAAGAGTAGGTAAAACTCACTTCCCTTTTACAATTCATTATATTACTTGGCTCGTGTCAACATTTAAAAACATTTGATAAAATACAACAAAGTATAATGTTAAGAATGATCTTACAGTAAGGGTTCTCTGGTCTGAATAAAACTCTGCACTGGTTTATCATACTGTATTTCCTAAATGCTGTTCAGTTGTTGATTATGGTCATTCTGCTCCCTGTAAAAAGCAGACAACCATTACCATCCCAGTTTTAAAAATAAGGAAACTGAGGCAAGGAGAGAATAAAAGTGAATTGCCTACAGCAACAAGTAGTTATAGAACCTGATTCCTGCAGTTTTCAGTCCTTGGTCTGTCATCTGTGCTGCATCCTATAAATGATGCAAAGCCCCTGTGATATTGTCTAAAATCTACTCAATCTGATACCAGTCCATAAAGACATTCTGAAAGACTGGAGAAAAACTACAGGGTTTTTTTAAATGTCCTTTACTGCAGGTCTCTTACTTTATAGCCAACAACACTGTCAATATGACTCAATATGCAATCTAGATGCAGGTGGAAGAATGTGACAGAGCAGTGTGAAGACAATTCTGAGTCAGTGTGCTGTCCCAAAGCTGTACATCTGTAATACATATTTAGATAATTGTTTTTACTAACAGCCTTAGAGACACATAGCCTAGCCAAAGGCTGTAAAGGGGATGTAAGTCAGAATGCGAAGAAGTAAAGCAGGGGAGAAATAGGTTGATCAGCCCTGTCTACACAGCTTGGCTGTTCTGCCAGGGACTTTCCATCAAACCCACATTTTCTCTTGAAAGAGAAAGTACATGAGCTAGGTAGGAGCTGTTCATTGTGCTTAGTAATAAGTTTCTTTGCATCTGCAAATCACAGGCTATTTTTCTTATACTTCACCAGTATAAGGTGAAGTATATATCTGTTTATATATATATAAAAACAGATGTGGAAGTGTGACACCTAACCTCTTCTTTGGCCATATCTTCGAGTCACAGAAAATAGTGCTTGCTGAGAGAGTTCTCAAAGATACCTAGTCCATTCTACACCAAAGTGGGATTAGCAATACTTACGTCACACCTTATACCTTTATGCAGCTTGCATTTAAAATCCACCAGTACTGGAAAGCTTGCACCCTTCCCAGGTGACCCTGCTGCTCCACATTACTATTAGAAAGGCGTCATCATTAAAAAGCTTTTTTCGTCTCCAACTTAAATATCTCCTGCTTTTATTTAAGCCTATGTAAATATATATAATAGATATATAAATAAGCATTTACATATATTCCATATATATGTGTACGTGTGTGCCTTCACATATACGTGTGCATATATGTGTGCACACGTATGTATTCATTCCTAAATCTGAAATCAGATGCTAACCTATTTTAATAACTCCATGTGTTTTCTTCTGCTTTCACTTGCAACCTACTTCTTTCGCCTATTTTTATATGAAGGCAAATAAACAAGAGAAACAACATTCACACTATTCTAGGAGTTACACTCTGCCAAATCCCAGTATCTCCAGACATATTTACTAAACTCCAAGTTAATGTTTTGTTTTGTACTAAAACTTGTCTGTGAAAGCAGTGCTTTACCTTTAAAGTAGAGAAGTCATACATTTCATACACTTAACTGTGATGGTTAAATTAAAAATTCCTATTTTCTTAAAATAATTTATCCACAAATGAAACCTCTTGTCTATTTTGGTGCCTTGAACCCTGAATAGTATAATTCCTTTTCTACTAGCACTCCAATATCGGAATATTCAGGGTTTATTCTAATAAGAAATTTGTATTGTGCACCCAGGGTAACACATATACAGCTATGCTTCTTCATTGGCTCACAGACATTTTTCCCAAAGGATACATTGTTTAAGTCTGTCCTCTTCTTTAGGCAAATTCATGTTCTTGATAAAATTTGTATATTTCCTATTTTTTTTTAGAAAGCTGCATCATCCAGTTATCTAATACAACTGCATTCAATTAACATCAACCAGACTGGGACAACAAGCAGATTTATTGTGTTGTCTTGTCTGCTTGTTTTGTTTCTTAAAATGTAGTATGAAAGCTGTAAATTGACTCGTCTGCTTATATTAGCTGTAACATTTCAGTACATCAGGACCATTCAGACTGCATTTCAAAATAAGAACTTAATCCATCTTTCTGCAAGGAAGGACTTTTTTTATCAGGCCAGTATTATTTCTGGTGAAGGAAAGACTTTTCCCTAGGTCTGACAGAAGTGTCAGCAGTCCTTCTTTTAAAAGAAACAGGTGAGAGGCCATTAATAGTGTGGTCAATCGCAAATATCAGATGGTAGAGCTAAAAATATAGCCAGAGGGGGACCCAAAGGTTTCAGTTTAAGAAGACAATCTAGATCTAAAAATATATAGGGGAACCCAAATAAAAGCAGAGCTGCATGTTGGTGCAGCCTATGCCAGTATGCAAGGGAATAGATCCATCCTTCCCCTCTGCTGAGCTTTCATACAAGCAGAGGGGGTAAAAAAAAGCACAGGCTCTCTGGCTCCCTGTTACATTCCAGGTTTTTTTTCAATCTGTTCATGTTAATGGTACAATTGGGGATTTCCAGTTTTTGTATCATCACTGCCAGGAGCAGGCTAATGGAGCATCTCAGAGACAGATCACAGAACTGCAGTTCCAGCCACACAGGGAACTTTCCTCTTTTTATTACACTCTGTAAAAGATGTCACACATGCTTTCTCTTAGCAGTCCTCATGAATCAGCAAAGAGCTGCCAAAGAGTGACCACCAGGGCACTTGGGAAAGAATCAGGTGCCAGCTGTCAAAGTATTTCTTGGTGATTTACATTGTTTTCATATATCTCGCGATCCGCTTGGAGGAACAGGCCAGAGAGGAGCATTTACATATTTGCATTTTACAGGACAGACTGCAAAGAAGAGATGTTGTCATGCAGGAGCAGGAGGGAGGATATCTTCCCTTTTAGTAGATGCAAAAAAATATTCCAGTTCCTGTGACTTCTCCCAAGATCTTTGTTAGCAAGTCCAGTGTGTGGAGCGTGTGTGTCCTGTCACGGGTGGCAGCACGTCAGGGCACTGGGGAGTGCAATGTCAAAGGGAATGCACAGCCATAGCTTTTCCTCATCTTTGCCTCTCTCTTCCCTTCACTTTGGTGAACAGTAGGGGCTTACAAACACTGAAGAAAAAATTCTAGCATGACTGATTTTGTCAGTAGCCTGTTTCGGGGAGGTAAGAAATCAGCCATCTTGCATTCCAGCAATGAAATCTGTGGATGCAGACTGCAAAATATATGGCCATCCCTTGGCAGGGTATTGCTTCCTGGTTTGCACGCTGGGTTAGGAAGGCAGCTGTTCTTCAGACAGCCCCATCCTTCACAACTCTCTGGTGTAGAGAGAGAATACACAGGCTTTGTGATGCTGCTTTGTTCCTCTACGGAATTTCTGCTTTCTCTGGTTGCACAGTTTAAAAAGTCACCTTAGTTTTGGAGTTCTTAAGCTCTGGTCATGCTGTTTGTGCCCATGATGCCCCACTCCTTGGTGCCAGCCAAAAGAAGGTGGGACTGAGGAGAGGAAAAGAAGCAAGTAAAGTTTCACTGATTAAATATAAACTACTAACTGCACTGAGACCAGCTTTCAATTTCCCAAGGTTGCTTCTAGAAAGCCCTTTTTAGCATAAGAAAATTGTCATCCTTCTGGGAGAAGTGCAGCACATATGAGTGAAAAGAGTGACACTTTTGTATAATATTCCTACTGTGGTGGAACCCAGGCTGGAAATAAGGAGGATACCTCCTTCTGCTTCACTTTTCTGTTAATTGCAAATGGACAAAAGTTGCAAGTTGTGAGGATCCTTCACCAATCAGCAATGGGAAATTAACTTTATCATTAACCTTGTCTGTGCCCTCACCAATTTAATTGGCATTGGCCCAGGTCCCAGATCTAAGGCCAAGAAATACAGAGCAGAGCTTGGTCGGCTGATGCAATGAGAGCTACTTCTCTCCCCAGCAATCCTGGACTGGCTACCTGTCATCTTGATCCCTTGGCACAAAGCACAGGGTCTTTCCATGTCACCAGTGAGACTTTCAGCCAGTGTAAATGAGCATAACATAACCAATGTCAATAAAATAGGTTTTGCAACCCGTAAGAGTCTAACCATAATTATTAAACTCTCCTTAAAAATTTTCTTTTTAGTTCCCTTAAAAAAAAAAGTCTTTGTTACCCATCTCTTCACCGTGGGTAACCTCATTCTCTCCAAGCTCCAGCTGAAACCTGTATCACACATTGCTCAGTGTCCCGTTGAAAAAGCATTCCCCATTCACAGCACTAAATCCCCTGCACATGCTCCTAGAATATCTTCTGTGGTTCCTCATGCCTAACTAAACAATGCAAAATCCTGATTCTCTGCATACCTCCCACAGCTATCCCAGCTGCTCCTGACACCTTTCCTTTCTCCTAGGCCCTCTTCACTCATCTGAAGTTACTCATCAGGAATCCCCTCCTCCATCACTTCTCTCCATTTTGTCTTTCATTAGACCACTTTGGGGGAGGTAGGAGAAAGAAGTTATTTTAAGTAAAACCTTGTCAACTTCTTCCTCTCACATTAGTTATAAAACTTCCCATCGTAACAAGATTTGAGCAGACGCTTAAAGATACACTCATTTCTGGATGTTCAAGTCATCCTAAAGCCCTCTGGCCTGGGTTGTGGGTTGCTTGACCCACCAAGGCCTTGCAGGCCCTGGGAATGACACCGTGACCTCATGCTAATCCACAAAACCTGTTTGGCCTTGAGAGCTTCTGAGCGTGGGTCAAGGCAGTCTCCTTGCAGGGATCTGAGAGTCAACAAATGCTTCCCAGTAGACAAATCTGCTCTTGAGAGCAGACTTGAACCCTGTGCAAATGCTGCCTTTGAGTCACATCTTCCCCATCTCCCTTTTACACTCTGTCCCCAAAAGTAGCTACCCTGAGGCATTTGCTTTGAAAGGACATAATCATATTGTTCCCCCCTCATTATCCCTATTCCCAGCATCTGCACCTCATTGTACGGTCATCTCTTCCCATCATTCTTTTCTTAATTTAGTTTGGAAACTCTCTGGAGCAATGAGACATCATTATCTATTTTGTAAAGCGCCATTCAGAGCCGTAGCAGAGTGGCACACATACGTGATAGAAATTCTACCCTTCCATTTTCCTCCAGAAGAAATGCAGAGCAGGTTAATGCTCGGTGCTCACTGTGCAGCACGTGCTGCTGGCTTTCCCCTACAACAGAGGCGAGAGCTCACCAGGCTTTGGTCTTCACAGAGTGCCGTGGGAGGCTTCCAGCTTTTCCACTCCTGACAACCACATTCCCACGGAACGCATTTTGATGGCGGTTTTTGGAGTGCCAGAGCAATGATGCTCAGTAACAAGGTGATTTCACGACCTGTAGAGTCAGGAGCATGCAGGTTTCCCCTCTGGGTTTGGTAACATCCACAGGGTGCTTGTGGCATTGTAACATACTCAGTGCAGTTCCAGCTCACACAGCTGAGCTCCAGTAGCACGTGTCAAGCTGCCTCACATTCCCCTGTATGTTCCTCCCCTGTGGGCAACCCCACAGCTAAAGGTAGGGCAATTCCTTGGGCCAGAAGGGAGGCAGAATTTTATGGGGTGAAAACCTATGACTTTCTTTGGAAAGACATCATTTCCACTGCAGCTAACAGCACAGTCTGATGCTGGTTACAACAGGCAGTAAAACTGACACTGCTCTGGGAAGACAGAGGAACATCTAGCAGAACTGCTAATACATCAGTTTTTTTCCTCTATGCCCCTACAAAAATGCATATATATTGTTAATGGTTGGATTCAATGATCTTAAATGATTCTATGAGTCTTCCTGGGGTCACCTATAGCTTACTCAAAGTTAACATGCTGAGAACTGCGCTAGATGTCAGATCCTCAAACTAGTTTTCCTGAGATACCCTGGAGAACTGCAAATTGGCCACTGGATGGTTACTGAAACAATTAATAATTTCCCTTCATTTTTAATAATGATAAAATAACTTTAATGGAGACCCAAAAAAACCAGCACAGATGATACTGCCTGCAGCAATGACAAAAGTTCTTTACTTGTTGCTAAGGATGTAGAGCACCAGGCACATCCCAACATTCCCACGATATACAATGAGGTGAGCAAGCCTGTGTTCAGATCTGTGTAGTCTCAGGCAGTGAGGGGAAAGTGCTAGACTAGGAGACAAGGGACCTGGGCTCTGAGGCCTGACCTAATACTGAACATCACCTAAACTTGGGTCCAATCCTCTCCCACGTCTGTGCTTCTATTTCTATCTTTGAGATTTTCTTTAAAATATAATCAGATTATATTTTTTTTCTTAAATTTACATAGGACTGATATAAGCAGCGGGGACTCACCTCTGTAAGAGTGCAACTGAGCAGCGGCACAATCGTGTTAGAAACCCCAGCATCCCTGGACTGGGCACTCTAGATGGAGCTGTACTGACCTCATAGGTAGATCACTTTCGGAGTGATTCCTGATCTTGGGCATGAAACCCAGAAGAACCAGGAGATGTTGGGACCTTACCAACCTTGGCCATGCTCAATCAAGCCACTCACCTGCTCACCACATTACAAGTGAAACATGGAAAGAGTTTAGCATTCAAGCTGTGTGACCTAGCTGTCAGGAATGAGAGAGAATTATGAAAGAGACAGGAATGATGTCAAGGTTTTGCGCATGAAGCGCCCATGACAAAACATTAGCTTAGGTCAGACACTACTGAAATGTAAAAGGAAGATGACTGTCAGCCTACAACCAACCAAAACAGGGAGCCACTGCCGTTTTATGCAGCTACACATGTAACAGCTGTCAAACAGAAACTTCCTATTCTCAGATTTGTAAAAACACCGGCCTGGGTAGTAACTGGGTAGTAACTGGTGACCAACACCTTCGGATTGGAAAGTAGCAGCTTGGGCCAGATAACAGTGCTAGGAATCGGCGTGCCCAGATATGCCAACAGCCAGAGCATTTATGCTCGTTTCTGCTATTTAAATACAATTTGTGTTTAAAAACGAGGCCGTGCCCCTGGATTGCACCCGGCGGGACGGGCTGCACCTACACACAGGTGGGCAGCGCGCTCAGGCACACGCCGCCGGGGCTGCCGGTTCGCGCTGAGGGGAGCGGCAGCGCTCCCTCGGCACGCCGCGGTCCCGGCAGCAGCGGCGCGGCGCCGGCCGGTGCCGGG
>VYZQ01040630.1:0-22392 GCA_013400655.1 Mystacornis crossleyi | reverse complement strand
TTTCATTTACTCAAGCTTATTATGCAAAGTGTAGCCTAGGAATAGTGTAAATTTCTGCTTGGAAGCAACATGGTCAGCAGCTTGAACTCTTTTCTCAATATTTGTTTTCTATAAAATACAACCCCATTGTAGGAAGACATGCAATTCATTCAGCTGGCAAGCAATCTTAAAAAACTGCACTGATTTTGTTCATGTCAAGTTCTAAGACACCACCAATGCTGTATTTGTTAGTCAAACATATCGAAATATTTTGACTTGATTGTGCTCTTAAAACAAAGCCCTATCTTTGAGTCAGCAGCATCACAGATCTTCCAGGGAAGGGGGGTACTGGATTTAAGCAGTGTGATAAATACATGTGATCACTCAAATACAGAGGAAAAGCCAAGTTGCTGCCAGAAACTAAAGGCGACTGAAGATCCCTTGCAAGATCCCTCCACTTTTGCAGTCAGTGGAGGCACTGTGCAGTGAAAGTGTCACTTGGATTGGGCATAATTTTTCACTGTGCAGTGTAAGTGTCCTTACCCTGAGATCAGCTTTCAAGAGCTGTGTAGGAGTCACAATCCACTGTCTGAAAAATGCACTCCCTGGTAGGAGTTTGTCTCTAGTAGAAGATGTTCCTAGGAGAGCCACTATGTTTGTTTGGGATTTTTTTACATGAAATTGAGATAGAGCTGTGGAAGAGGCTGACTAGTCAGTTCTAAAAAGGAAAGGCCTTACTTGACTCAGGTATGAGTTATTTTGTCTTTAGACAAAGTAGTTTGAAACAGCTCCTGTCATTTAATTTTCAGACACTGGTAGTTGCAGAAGATGAGGAGGAGGGGGTACAAATGATCTAGATCATCTTAGGACTTTTTTTGCCTTTACGGTGCAAGCAGGAATGGTCTTAACTGTCTATAAGATGGTCAGAGCTCAGTCTCTGGCAGCAAATGCAGGAACAGTCTGTAGGATTCTAAGCTAGGGCTGACACTACCTTAAAAATTTTTCACAAGACCAAGGCAAACATGAGTTGAAAAAGAAGAGTTTCATGGAGCATATGGATCAGGTCATCTGGTTTGCCTTTCCCATCTGCATGGATTCAGTGATGCCTCGTATTTGTATTAAAAAAATTATTGTTTATGCTTTTTGAGTTATCTGATGTGCATGTCAATAAGTTTGAGGTCAGCCACAATCCTTTCACCTTGTATGCGTGACTATGGCCAACACTGGACAGCTACACATGTTATTTGCAAATCATTAAAGTTGCAAATCATTGTAAAAGCCAGTAAATCAATTTTACCCAAGGCTGTTATCCAGTGCAGTTTAAAAATAAGCTCGGTAATCAAAGGTCAGAGCAGTAGCACAAATGCTCTAGAAGACAAGCAACTGATTGCATGTTTTGTTGCATCTGACTCATAGGTGAAGATAACCTTCCCACCACTTTCTCATTTAGTTTAACTCCAGATCTCAGTCAAATGAGAAATTTTCAGCTGTGCTGCAGTGACAACACAAAGCACCCTGTATTCACTGATTAGGTCCATTTGCACACCTTTGTTTTCAGGTGATTTGTCCATTTATGGAAAGACAAAATGACACTGAGGAGAATCCCATCTCTCTGCCCCTCCAAAATAAAAAACACCCCCACAAACCAAATCTGCAACTAAATTCCCTTTCCATATTCTAAATATAATTATTTATTAAGAAAAACTTACTTCTCTAGTGCTTTTTGCTGTCCATTGAAAGCCACAACAGTCCTGATTGCTGTCAAAATTTCTTCTGCCACAGCTCCTGCTTTGGCATAAGCAGACAGCTCTTTAGCAGTAAGGGATGCCAGGAGCTGAAAAGTTGAAAAGCAGCTGTTATTGCAGCCTACTGAAAGTATATGCACACTATCTTGGTGAATAAGGGCAACCACACAAGGTGCATGAGATCAGACTTTAGCAAAGTGGGGGTCAACTCCTCTCCACACCCTGAATTTCACTCAAATAGATTTCAATTTATCATCATCTCATTACAGTCAAAGGCTACACAAACATCACAAACAAGGTGAGCTTCCTGACCGATCCACTTTCTTCCCAAGCTGAGGACGGCCTGCAAACTAGAAGAGTGGAGGGAGGTGTGCCACTGCTGCTCTGGAGAGTGTCTGAAGTGTTCAGACAGCAGAGCACCAGCAGACACTGAAGGAAGAAAGTCAATCACTTGACAGCCTATAACATTCTTTTTCTTAGCTTATTTGTAATGCTTCAGATAGGAAAAACCCCACAGAATCATACATAAATAGCCACTCAGGCGTATAAGCCATGCATATTAATGTGGCTAAACAGTGCATAAGACGAAAAAGATTTCCTATCTGAAAGGGAAACCTCTCCAGCCATTTCACTGATTGATATCACTTTGGCTTTCAGCATCTGTGAGTATCTGTACAGATCTACTCAGTACACAGCATGAAACTTGGTAGATTATTTGCAAGCGATGTGGTACGTGCATGTGCAGATGGAAATAGGTGGAAATGTTTTTTGTGCTAGGAGGGAAAAGTGAGGGCTTCCCCGATGCTTGCCGTGAAGAAAGTGCTGTGCCAGAAAGATGCACTGATGCAGATTACCCTCCTGTCACATGGCACGAGGACAGGGTATGCAGACAGAAGGAACATGACTTACAAGTGTGTGCTTGGGAACCCAGAGAAAGGCTACAGGAGAAGCTGAAATCAAAAGAAGCGTGGGGCCAACCTCCCAACTTAGAAACCACAGTAGGCTTCTCCCATTCTCTCCCCTTTTCCTGCACATAAGAGCTGTAAGGTTTCTCTGGTTTCTTTGTTTATGAATTGCCACACACTTACAGTTGACCAAACTGCTGCTGATGCTGCAAGAAGTGGGCTGACTGACATGACCACCAGTGTCAGTTTCCACCCATAGATGAATCCTATAATAAGCCCTGACACAAACGTGGAAAAAAACTGCAGAAATATACTGATCTTGTCTCCGATGCCTTCACGGATGGTGTTGATGTCACTTTAAATAACAATAATAAAAAAAGATGCGTTAGCTTAGAATGCCTCTCTTTGTGACTCCCACCCCCTTCTTTTCATGCTGTGTGGTCTCATGTCAGAAGCTTTGCCATTTCCTAACTAGCACAGGGAAATTTCTAACCACAGCTACTGAACTGTACCATTAGGTTCTTCTGTGGTCAAAATATAGCCAAAATCTCCTATTTTTAAGGACTCATTTTCTCTATTCTCAACATTCTCTGCTGTTTCCATGCCATGTCACTAGGTCACAAATGACCTAGTTTCCTCATCTGGAATCCAAATGGAGCAATACAAGTAAACAATCAAGCAGCCTCTTCACCCAATATGACCACCTCTAAACGATTTCTTCTGCTCAGCTCTCTGATGTATTTTATGTTCTTAATTTTGGCTATTGACTCAGATGAAAATCTACCTCCACTCCATCATTCCATTATTTGGAATAACCTCAATTTTTCATACAGATTTTCTTCCCTATTTTCTCCTCCCAGAACATATAGATATTAGAGTTGAGAGTGGTTTCATTTGAGCTTCTTGTGCACTTCTCAGGACAGAGCTGTGCCCAAAGCTACTATAAAATCCAGAAAAGAATATTTTAAAAAATATAGTGTTCACATATATGATCCCATAGGACATGGGCACTACACTCCTCATCCCTAAATCTATTTAAGTTTATGGAAAAACTCCAAAGACTTTAACCGGCTAGATAGAATACTGCCTGAGATCTGACTGGATGCAAGTACAAGCTCATTTCCATTTCCCTAAGTGCCAGTTTTTGGTGTTTGTAAACTAGGTGGAGACAGCAGAGCTGTTTGTTTAGCACTGGCTGACACATACTTCATGTACTTTAAAAATCCAGTGTCAGGCATTTCAACCTGACAATGCACATATTACAAACTGCACAAATGAAGCTGAAAAGGATAATGAATTTCTCACTTTGAGCTGTAATATTTCACACTTTAGGTTTGGTGGAATTTTTTGTTTTCTTAACTCTCTATAGACTATTGTGCTGAGATAAATGACAGTTTTCTTTTAAATACCATAGTTTGGGAGGTGTGTATGTACATGTGTAAAAAAAAAGAGCAGAGCCCTCACTCCGTCAGTCTGGTGTTCAGTGTTCCTATCTGGGTAGTATCAAACCAAGCCATCTCCTGATGGAGCACTGCAAAAAAGAACTTCTGCCGGATCCTTGCTGTTTGCCTTGTAGCAGTAACCAAAAATGTCCACACTTGGATGATGCTCAGGATCAATACAGCAAAGCCAAGTCCCACGTAGTAGTAAGCAAACCTAGGATAAGGGAATAGAAGCCCATGTGATCTCACTGTATCTTGTGAGAGAAGTCAGACACACAGAACAGCAACTAGTCTTCATTAATCACACCAAAGTAAGTACTGAAGCCTGTGATGCATTATTGGGAAGCCTTTTCGACAAGGCAAACATTTAGCTTTTGCTCAAACAGATAAAGCAGTAAAGAAAGTCCTCCAATACGTTATTAACAGGACAACGACAGACCCTTACTTTGTCATTTCACCTTCTATATCTACACCTGGATCTGATGGGCAGCTGGAACTGTTTACTGAAGTATCTGTGAAGGGGAAATAAAAAGTAGGAATATTTGTGAAAGTATTATATAGAGAAGTTGATTCATGGCAATATGGGGTCATCCATTTGGGAATGTTTTGTATTTTGCAAATGGGGTCTTGCAATACAAACTTAAATACAAAACGATTTGGCAAATACACATTCATTTTTAAGGAATTACTGCCTGATAACTGAGGTTGGCTGTGGTCCCTACTATCTCAGCAAAGTAAAAGTTCACTCATAAAATGAACATCCAATGCTTTGGTTTTGCTCTGGTCCAGTCATTAAAGATTGATTGAAATGACTGGGTTATTTCCAGCAGAATGAGCGTTGCTCATAATATTCTCCCTTAGATATGTACCAGTGCATAGTCAGCGGGGGAAAGTAATCTTAGCCTCAGTAGCAAAGCACAACCAATATGTAGAGAAATCTAATTTTAACGTTTTACCATTGGATTCCACGCCACTTAGCACAAAGCTGTTTGTCATCTCTCCAAAGATAATGATCATAAGTGGCATTCCAGTACCATTTGCAGCAGCTGCGACCAAACCGACTACCATCAACAGTACATCCAGCCCGTCAGCATAGCAAAACTATGTAAGCATTAAAAAAAAAGAAAGAAGTGACATTACACCTGACAGTTCATGCATTTGCTGCAGTATAGCAGACTTGCAGAACATGCTTCATCCACATAATTCTAAGTGGCAACACTCCAACTGAAGGCAAAATCAGTACATAAAGATTTTGTAGTAGTCCAACACATCTTTAAATCAGTAGTTCGGTGCTAAGAGAATACTGGCAGGACATAGATTCTCAATTTGGAAAAAAACTACGTGTTTGCAAGTAATGATAACCTTTGCGGAATATATTGTATTTTGTGTTCCATCATGTTACATATTTACTAAGATAATGCCTCTACAATGTAAACAAGAGTGAGTTATTGACCAGCACCTGTCTCATATCTACAAGTAGAAAATGTTTTCAGCAGAGACAGATTGTATCTTAAGACTTGTCTACCCCTGAAGCTTTGTTTGGTTTAAAGAAGGATGTGAATTTAAACTGCTGTAGATATCCTGGCATGTGGTTAATCTGAAATCAGAGCATTTTACTCCCGACTGTCCTAACCATCAAATAAAGTGTAAATACACATGGAATGAAGCAGAGAAGAATGAAGTTTTTCTTGTTTCAGAGTAAGCAAGTCCACATGTAAGAGCTACTTTGGTTTGGGAATAGCTGTCCTATAGAAAACTGACACAAAACTGTATCACTGGTTCTCAGAGAGCAGGTCCCTCAGGTGTCAAACACAGCATCTGCCCTTTATAAATAGACCTGAGGCAAGGGCCTGTGAAATATATGTATCCTAAAACAGCCTCATCTCCCAACAGCACTAAGTTTAAACTGCTCTCACTACTCACAGTCTACCAAGAGGGGTGTCATGGCTTAGCATAGCTTGGAGTTTTAGTTAAGGAAAAAAAAATTATTCCACCAGCCAAGGAAGTGATGTTTGTTGCAAAGAGCTGTTGTAACTTCCTCCAGAACTTGATAGAACCAATCAATTGACTGATTTGAATATTGAAAGCTCTATTAAGCCACTCAGAAAATGGTTGCGCCTCTGTAAAGACATCATTTAAAGACAGACAAGGTGGGAATCTGGCTCTTTCTTTTTGGTCTGTGGAACAGGTAACTGGGGGGGGCGGCCTGCTCGGCCCCAGCGGGCCGGGCTCGGCCCTGGATCTCAGCCTCTCCTGTTCCATTAGAGCAGCCTCCCTCACTGCGGTCCAGCGGGGCCAGGCCAGGCCACGACCCTGCTCCATCGCGGTTTGGCTGGCTCAGTCCCTGGCACGGCAGGGCAGCGCTGGGCTGGCCGGGAGAAAACCACCCCGGAGCTGCAAGCAGCCACACTGCCAAAACTGCCCCCCTGACTGAGGCTGGGACCATGCAGTGACCTCCATCCAGCTACCGCTCAGCAGAGATCAGGTGACCACCAGTGAAAGATAAGCTCCAGTTTGCAAGGTCCTGCCACGGAATGATTAACCCCTTCAGTGCTATAAGTTTGCAGAGAGATGAAACCTGCAGACACCAATCCTTTCCCAGGTTAGAGGGAAAGGGAAAGGCAAAGACACATGAATAGACACCATGATTAGTGATACCTAATTCAGTAAAGAAAAAAGAGCTGAAGCCTAGAGAGAAGAGATAGAGGAGATGCTAGTAAGCTGAAATTCTTTTGTAAAGCTGTGGTGATGGACTATGATATATTACAGACTCCCTTGTAATTTCATGATAAGCATGGTGGGGAAGAGCTTTCATCTGTAGCCACAAGCAAAGATGCCTGTGCCAAAAATAAGTAAATGTTGAAGTAGATGTGATTCACTGAGATGCCTGAACAGAGAGAGTTAGTGATGAGGTGAAGACCCTTTGCTCCCAGGGAAGAAGAAGAAAACCTCTGTTCCTAGAGATGAAGATGATCCTAGAGATAGATGAAGAGAACCTTGGCTCTGGAACTGCTCATCCTTTAATTAGTACCCCATTAGCTATGACTGAACCCTCAAAAATGGTTGTGGAGAAAACTCTATTTGAGGGAAGGGACTCACACATGCCAACAGAAAACCATCCCGGGCGGCTGTTGTGCTGTGACATTGAGGCCATGAGAAGATTGTTCTTGGGGAAAAGCTCCATAGCATGAGCAAAAGAGACTCCTCTCCCTAAATGAACTGGTGAAAGACTATTACAGAGGTGGTAAACGGACTGAAATAATTCCAAGTTTGTGTCTTTATACTGTAAGAGGGAGGAGGATGAGGGAGGAGAAGTGTTCTGAAGGTTTATACTGACCAAGGTCATAGTCTGTTATCCTTTGTGTGAGTTGGATAAAGGGGGAGGAAAAAGGGGTTTTTTTGCTTTAATTCCTGGTCATTCCTTTTTACTTTTAGTTCTAGTAATAAACTTCTTTATACTCTCTTAAGTTTGGTGTCTGCTTTGCATTCCTCCCTATTCTTATCTTACAGAAGGTAAAAAATGCGAACAAAACCACTACAGGGGGAATGTGACATAATGGGGCAAAATTTTAAGAGGTCTAGAATCAGTAGGTCTCAGGCTTCTTCTCAGGTTTTTGACTGCCTATTAATTGCAATTCATAAACAACTCATAATGCCAAATAAAGAAAAGAAAGTATAAAGCAGATCATCAAACAGGACACTAACCAATTCAAGAATGCCAACCATTCGTTTCTCTGACTTCTCATCTTCCTTCCTAGAGCAAAATACAAAAGACTAATTAAGATGAGGGGTTTGTTAGAAAAGCTGTGTTAAGCTCTTCTCCTCCTTCCCCTGCCCCTCTCACTTCCCCATACGCCCAGTTACACCATTGGTCACTACTTTAATTTAAAAAATACCTACGTTTTCTTCTTGGGCTTTAACTGGTCACTTTGTTCTACATGTTCACACTGGAAAGAAGGATTATCACATTCCTTGCTTCCAAATTCTGTGAAATAAAAAGAAGACTTCTTTTAGCATAATAATCCATCTATTGTACTACTTGTGTCTTTAACTGCTAATTCTTTTGCGTTTAAAGACCAATTTTTCCTCATGTTCTTGGCAGGAGGTTTCAAGAAAAATTCACCAGGATCTCTCTCTTCAGTTCATCTTTATTCCAGGAAAATGCTTCCATGTCCATTTCTGAGATGGAAATGACAATTTTTCTAATTAAAGTATATTTATACAGAAAGATTATCAAAGACTAAAAGAAAGAGTTAATTCTTCCTTCAAACACCTGCACAACTGAATGCAAATTAGGAGAAGTCCTAAAAAATGAGTAGAATTGCTTATAGTGAAGGTTATAATTGCTGTAGGTAACACAGAATACATGGCAATTAACTGGAGGATCATATCCTTGCCTCTAATAACCATCTTCATTATTCTCTTGCAGTAGTTGCTACATGTTCCACTTCCTTTCTGCTAGGGGCTTCAGAAAGGTATATGAAAGAGTAATCCTACCCAGGAAGCTTATAGTTCTAAAGGCATAAAATAAAATGTAATAAATATAGAAAGAAACTGAGGAGTAACCACTGTGGGGAGCCAGCTGTAAAACAAGAGGAGAAAAGGTGCTCCCTGCACCAGCCACTCCCAATTTACATTTATCTTAACTTTAGCTGCTGACTCACTATCAATAAAATTTTCTACATAGTGTTTTAATGTTAGTCAGCCTGTAGCAATCGTTTTAGACAATCATTTGAAAGCAATAATGATATATAAATAATAATAATGATAAAATTTTCCTGAAGTGCTTCCAGCTTACTTCTGGAAAATTTTCATGCCCAGGCTAGGACCCTCCTGAACAGTTTTACCACTGTAAAAGAATTTTGTTGAACTTGATGGAATGATTCATACAGTAAATATTTTATAGGTGTGGCTTTAATTCACTCATTCGTAGGAAACTCAACATGTCACCTCCTACAAAACCACTATGACAATCAGGAGAGCTTTAAACTGTTCTTTAGATTCAAATCTGTGGAAAACATTCTTCAAGCACACGTGTTGTGTTCCTTCTTACCAGGATCAGAGAGGTCCTGTTCTGTGGAATTCGCGGAATAATCCTTCATTGTTCTTTTTGTTGCATCCTCATGAGAGAGTCACATTAATTAGAACCTGCAATGACCACCCCCAACAAAGCACTTTGATTTAGTAAATATTTAAAGAGTTCACATCTGTAGGCTTTTCCATGACTCCTTACATTTTGGTCTCAACATTATTCTACTTAAATGAAAAGACTTAAAAAAAAAAAAAAGTAACAGCATTAAAAAAGAACTACTATTAATGAGATATTAAGAACAGTGTACACTATTACAAGGGGACTGAGGTCTATACCCTATTTTAGTAGTCATTTATGCTAAATTCTAAGATCATATAAAAATTGTGAATGATCTATTACATAATAGATAATTTCCCTCATTACCTTATGTTTGATTAGAACTAATTGAACAGTCATAACATGGTCATGAATACAGCGATAAAGACATGCACTCATCATGCTATGGGGTAATAGGATGCATCAGTAAATGACTGATGCTCTAAGTATCCTGAGGCCTTTCTTCTTGATCTATCAAATATACTGGTAAAAAAAAAACTCAAGCAACAACAACAAAATCCCAAGGAAAAAGCCACACATGAATCTGATGAAGCCTAAAATATTTCCCCTCCCGTTATTTCGGCTCACCTCCACAGCCCGGGCTGGTGGGTGGGTGCGGCCCCGGCAGCACACTGCCCCCGGCCCGGTACCCGACGTGCGGGGCGGGTCCCCAGCGCCAGCCCTGGGCTTTATAGCGGCGGCACCGCCCGCCCTCCGCCCGCCCTCGGCTCGGGTTACAGGTGAAGGTCGGTGCCGCAGCCGGGCAGAGCCGCCCAGGATAAGGGGCCCGCAGAGGGATTCCGGGCTGGCTCCTGCCCTCTGCAGCCCCTTGGAAGCCGCCCGAGGGTCTCCAAGCCTGCAGAACGCGCACGGGGAGCCCATCAGGCCCTTGCCGGAGCATCGCTTCTATCCCGAGGCTCACAGAAGGGTTAAATGTTGGAAAGGGACCACTGGATGTCATCCAGCCCAGCGTCCCTGCTCCAGCCGAGTCATCTAGAGTGCATTACTTAGGATTGATCGGTACAGACAGATTTTGAATATTTCCAGTGAAGGAGGACTCCACAGCCTCTCTGGGAAACCTGTTAAGAGTGCTTGATCGCCTGCATAACAAAGAAGTTCTTCCACATGTTCAGACAGAACTTTCCATGTTCCAGTTTCTGCTTGTTGCCCCTTGTCCTATTGCCTGGCATCACTGAGAAGAGATGTTCTGTCCTCTTGGCACCAGACACTCACAGGCGTTAATAAGATCCCTCTCAGGCTAAACAGGCCCAGCTCCCTCAGCCTTTCCTCATAAGAGAAGTGCTTTAGTACCCTCATCATCCTCATAGCCTTATGCTGGACTTGCTCCAGAAGCTCCATGTCTCTCTTATACTGAGAAGCCCAGATCTGAACACAGAGTCTCACCACTGCTAAAACTATAAAGACAAATTTAAATCTAGAAAACTCAGCTTCTAAGAAGAGATGAGGGGGTATTTGAAGAGTCGCTTGTGCAGGGAAACCTTCAGGCTTGGGAAAGCTATCTGCAACATCCTGACACATTTGGGAAGTTGCATCACTGTGCTTGGAGAATTTCAACTAAGAGTAAAGATATACTTGCGAATTTCAACTGAGAAATGTTATTAAATAAAGGTTTTTGTGTTCCACTTCCAAATGATGTGACAGCTTAAGCCAACTAAATTCAAAATTGTTTTTAGAGAAGCTAAGCAAAATGTTTTGCTCATTTGGTTCTCACCTCTTCCCGACAATTTGTATGGGATTTTGGTTTTTTCAGAAACAAGACTGTTTCTTGTTTCGGGTTAGTTCAGAGGTTGGTGGTTAGTTTTGTTGATGTGTTTTTTTCTCTCCTCTCTGAAGAAATCAGGTAAAGAAATCGGATTTTCTGCACAAGCTTAAAAATAACAGTTCTTCAGGTCCCCCACTGGTACATATTATAATCTATATAATCTTTTTTCAGTAATACTTCAAGTGTTATGATATATAAACTCCTAGTCTTCCTTTCATCCACTCAAATGCCTGTATCCCAAAGAAGAGTCCCACATATTTAAACTAGTTACTCAGCTGAAGTTTTTCTCAAGTAACAAGTTCAGGACTTGGCCTAATTTAAGCTTCCCTTTTTCACCTTCCCTTCAATATTCAGATTATGTTTATATTACAGACATTGGTCATGATGCTCTGAAAGAACCTCAGAAGAAAAGGCATTTTTGGGTATTATTGTCTCCTGTCCACTGGAATCCTGCATGTTCAGGTAGAGTCAAACTCCTGCATGTCAGACCAATGACATTTTTAGTACTTTCTTATCTTATTAGCATTACCTAGGAGCTGTATTACTTACTTATATTTTATATTACCTGTATGTATATATATGTAATTTATATTAGCCTGGAGAAAAGGAAGCTCAGGGGAGCTTATATTTCTGTACAACTACCTGAAAGGAGGTTGTGGCAAGGTGTGTATCTGCCTCTTCTCCCAAATAACAAGTGACAGGATGAAGAAGTGGCCTTGAGTTGTGCTAGAGGAGGTTTAGTTAGGTTATTATGAAAAAATGTCTTCACCGATGTTGTCAAACATTGGAACAGGTTTCCCGGGGAAGTTGTTTTCTCACCATCCCCGAAGGCATTTAAGAGGTGTGCAACTGTGGCACTTAGGGACATGGTTCAGTGGTGGACTTGACAGTGCTGGGTTAATAGTCTGAATCAGTGACCTTAAAGGTATTTTCAAACCTAAATTGTTCAGTGATTCTGCAGCTCAGTATTAAGACTGCATTATGCACATACACATCTGTTCTCTGTTTCAAAAAATTAAGAAGGGCTTTGGTTTCTGATGCTATGAAGAATATGAACTTACAGAATTTTGGAAGAGACAGAACAGCAAGATGAAATTACTTCACTGAACCAGCCTCTGGCTTCACAATTTTATGCAGTATTTCCTTCACCAAAGGTAACAGGTTTTCTTTTCAATCATCTCAATGAGAGAGAGAATATCTCTTTACCACATCTCACTTTTTTGTTTAAACCTGTCATAAACTGTTATTTTCAGAAGAAACTATCTTTACATATAAAATTTTAGACAGAGGGACATCCCAACTGGAAAGCAAACTTCTGGTGTGGGATTGAGAGCACATAGATAGCAAAGTACAAGAACGGGTGTAGCAGGAACCCCAAAAAATCACTAGGACTAGATTTCAGAGCTACAAAATAACACAGATCGTACTCAGCATCACTGGCAGCTAGGGAGTGTTTCATACCTCCAAAACACAGACACGTTCACTTTTCAAAGCATCGTTTCCAGTCATTCACACACAGTAACAATGAAGTGTCCATCAAAATACAGATCCGTTGCTCTACACACCACAGGCCTGTCAAGAAAGAGACTCAGAGTTCCCCTGCACAGAAGAGTTGGCCCAAAAAGGGTGTGAGACAAGAGCAGGGCAAAGAACTGATCATGCAGAGAAAAGAATCACAGGGTGTTGAGCAGGAATTTATTTCCTTCTCTCTCGCTCCTCTCCCCATTTCTTCCTTTGGAAGGGATGCTCTGCTCTATGCAAGTTAATGAGCATCTTTAAAGGGGGAAAACCCCCCACCCAAGCTATCAACAATGAGATTAAATAGAAAATGAACAAAGGAAGGAATAAGAAATAGTCCCCTGGAAAAACTTTCCCCATCAAACCTACTGAGAAACATGGGCTCATAGTCTAGTTACAGCTAAGCACTCTGTGCTAAAGTAAAAAATAAATCAGTATATTCTGATATTTTTGCAGAAGCAAAAATTCTGGACTAAAATACACGTGTAAAACAGAGAAGACTCCCATGAATAGAAGGAAGAGGGGCAACACAAAAAATTTTACAATTATGCCCTTGTAATTTTGGGGTGAACACATTAAGGTAAAAGTATCATAATACAGTTTGGATAAGAAATCCTGTTTCTTCCTTTAGCCAAAAATATCTTCTATCTTTGGAAAATAGTAGATGCATCTGAAAACTATTCTTTCCAAACAGCCAGTATACACCCATGACTCCATGTGTTTGGTTCATCTATCCAAGTGTTGTCATGGACAGGAAGAGCAACATTAAACACAGTCAAGTATCATTAATTAACATCAGTCATAATGGACTAGAAAATATATCTGCTTTAAAAAACTATTATCCATAAGCACATTATTAAAAATTAGGAAACAAAACACCCTCCCAGAAACACCCTGTAACACAAGCTGAAAATGAGAACTTGTTTCCTCAAGAAAACCATTCACCCTGAAAACAATACATCACCCTGAAAACAATGCATTCACCCTGAAAACAATCACATGGTGTGCAAAACCAGGAGACAACCAGCTTTACTGGAAAATTTCCTCAAAATGACAGTCAAATATGAAGAAGGTGCACTGCATTTTACAGGTATTTTACAGGCTCCTTACCTCTTTTTGATTTCTCCAACAGACCAGAAGAACGCTAACAAGACGCCCCTCTTCACTCAGAAACCATGTGTGGGAAGTCAGGGCCAGTCTGACCCACTATCTTAATGACAACCGATCACCTTCATATTTCATGCTGGTTGTAATTCACAGGGTGGAGTTATAAAAGACTGTATTGCACTTTGGTTTTTGTTGCTCTGTGACTTTTACTTATGTGACCTGAGATTCAGCCAGAAAGGACGTGACAATCACGTCAAGATAAGAAAGTCCTGGTTTCTCATTTATTTGTTGGCAATCAGACTAAAAATGGAATTGCTATTGTAGGGTTTGGGGGCCATTAGTTATAATCCACTCCCACATATCCACAGCAGTACAGTGACATATGTACTGTACTGGAGCTCAACAGTAATATTATTAATAGTCACTGGGATAGCTGTAGTCATGGCACAGTACTTGGAGTTAGGAGATTGGATTTTGGTAAGCATAAATGGGGTGGCTTTATAAAGGAAGCAGAAAACTAAATTGCTGTAATAGCTGTAATTCTCCAAACTGAAACAATATTACAGGTATTCTGCTATAACACTGACAGCTGCAGAGCTATAGGAGATTTGGTGCAGTGAAGGGAGAAGGGCTGGGTAGAGGTGAGTTTTGAAAGAATTAAAAATCAGATAAAGAAATATGTCCCAACACTTCAACTTTCTGAGAAAGACCGAGCTATGTTGTCCAAAAGTCCTAATGCTATAACCAAACAAACCCATTATTTTTGGTTTCCCAGAAACTGGGGAGCAGGAACATATCTGATCCTTTTAACTAAACAGTAACATCAAAAGTAGCTATTTATTTATAACAATTTTTAAACAGAACAACTTGCAAGAATTCATTAACGCTGAAATAGTTTTATGAGTTCTCTGTAGTACACATTTTCTCAAAGAATAAAAACAAGGAAATGCATTTTATTCTTGCCTATGAAGTTTGCAGGTGTGGTTTAGAAGACACTTAAGCGATAATTGTGAAGAATTTGGCAGAATTACTCCTTGCCTTAAAAAAAAAAAGTCAAGCCAATGTGGTTCATTGCTTTTTATAAAATAGAATTTTTTTTCTTCTTTTTTCCTTCTAAGTAACAGAGTAAGATAAGTAGTAAGATCATATCAAGCAAAGAAGGCAGTCATTCTGCTGAAAACTTTGTATGCCTTGAACAAGAAAATTGCATACATTATGAAAATGGTAACTTAAGTGGTAAAGATCCATATAGTTCAGGGGACTGGGTGTTGTTATATATATATTTTAAAAAGACAGGGGAAAGGAAAGGGAAAGGGAAGAAGAACTGCCTTATGTTAGCAAGTTATTAGTTCTAGGGCCTTCTGTCCTGTATCAGGGGAAAGAGAGAACAAAGAGTTTTCAGCTATCAGTTCAGGAGTATTAAGGGGGCAACAGAGCCGAGAGGTAAAAAATGCCCCTTAAATTCTTGGAAAGTCCCAGGAACAGAATTTTCTTTCAAGAGTCAAAAGAAGTAACTGGAGATGGGCTTTTCTACATTTCATCCTTTGAAATGGAATGAGATCAAGGAATGAGATTTGCATAAAAGAGATGGTGGTATTCTGTTGTTCATGATTCTTTAGAGAAAAATAGAGGAATGATAACAGAATAAAGAAAAATTTGAATACAGTGTTATTTTTACTCAATAGGATTCTTGTTACTCATGAAAAGGCAGTCTAAGGACAAGAGGGATAAAAGGTGTTGGTAATTAATAGAAACTTGATATGAACTTGAAACACAAATAAGAAAACAGTTCATGCAGAAGCACAAGACTCTTGTGTAGGAATAATCTATCAATGAGTAGAAGCTGGGAAGGACTTTACAGGCAGCTTTTCTGCAAAATAGCATCTGGGAGATGTACTGGAAGGAAAACTGAACAGAAGCCAACACTGTCACACTGGGATAAAAAATAGAAAAATTCACAAAAGCGCACAAGAGTCACATGTGAAACATATGGAGTAGTGTTTTCTCTGTGTAGCACTGTCAAATACTCAGCTGGAATGCTGTGTCTAATTTTGGTTGTTTCAAGAGAGATGTAGGAGATAGGAATTAAGGAAGAAAGTGAAATTGAAGGCATATACGATCCATGTGGAAAGACAGATGGAATTGGGTTTGGTAGAGTGGAAAATATGCAATTGATTCTAGAAAAATCAGAGACACTGTTGCAAAACCAGTAGAATGCAGAGTCTTCCATATCTACTGTGGAACTGAATTACAAGAAAAAAAAAAACAAAAACAAAAAACAAAACCAGAATACTTTTAGCTGGGCCAGATAACTGATGAAACTCTTGATGTCTAGACTTTCGATTTAATTATTTTTGTTTTTTTCTTTTAAAGTCAAGCAATTTTGTCTGCAAGGAAAAAATCGGTACAGATGATTTTGGCTTGAAGATTGGGGAAAATTGAAATTGTCTTCTGAGATCTTCGTCAGCTCTATTTTCTCTGTTGTGCTGATAAATATAATGAAGGGTAAAACAAAATGAAAGTGGTTTAATCACAAACAACTTGTATTTTGATAAAAGACCTAAGCTTAGCAATAAACTGAGTCTACGCAACAGCTGGCAGCAGTTTTGGTAAAGGTTTCCACTGGTGAAAAATGGGAAAGTGGACAAATGGCAGTGACTTCACAACCTAGCCTATACCCCGTGGTGGGTCATTGACATGGCAGTTTTATTAATTTTCAGGCTTCTTTTTGGAGTGCATCAGTTATTTCACTTTCAGATGAAAGTGGGGTTTGGTTTTGGGAATAGTTTATTTCTGATTTTACTCCCAAGAGCTTATTTCTATAGAACACTTTTGGTTCTTTCCATCTTTTGCAGCCCTGGAACATTGTCCTTGTGGCTTCATTTCTGCACTGACACGATATATCCTGGAGCATGCAATGCATGTCCTTAACTTTGGCCTACAAAAATATTTCTCTGTGTTTTTTCTTTCCATATAACATCACTGTGACACAGCTCAGCACTCACTCAGCACGACTGGACAGTTAAAAGAAGCAAACAGCATGTCTTCGGGTTTTGGGTGTGCCACCATGAGATGCCAAGGAAGCTCAGGCTAAGCGGTATTCCATAGAAATGTGGCCATCCAGAGGGCTATTTCTGAGCAAAATGGATCAAAGCTATTAAAACCATCGAGTCCATGGATCTCTTCTTAAGGTAATGGGTGTATTTTTAGCAGTGTAGACGTAACTCCTGATACAATTTTTTCATTGGTACAATTTCATGGTGTTTCATGAGTATAACCCTGGGATGAGCAAAGCTGTGTGAAATAAAACCTTTCTGTTTCTGAAAGGTCTTATTTAAGCACTCCATCCCATCTCACATCAAAACGTTAGGTGACAGTGAATTATCAACAGTTCACAATATGAAAATGGGGGGAAAATAATCAGATGTCTTTACTACAAGGATAGCACCAGTCAAGCTCCTGTCTTTGAAATGAACAACATGTTGAATGTGCTGCATAGTGCTGGACAGGATGTGAGCAGCACAGATAATTTCAGTTCACTTTTAAGTGTCAGATTCTCGAAGGGAATTACCAAGTGACAATTAATTTCTTTTAAATATTTGTATTTCTCAACACAATGCCAAATCTTGAGGGCAAGGATGTCTCTCTTACTTTACTATCTCATCCTCCGAGAATATAGCATTTTGTACATATACATAATTTAAATAACATGACTGAGTCAAATGGGTGTTATTCATACACATAGCATGTGTTTCCTACTCGAAGATGTTCTGATAAAATGTTTATATGCTCCCAAAGGGTCAGTGAATGTGGTAATTTTCATATAAAGGAATCAGTGTAAACATGTCTCTGAGCATGCACTTCATGACTTATGAGTACATCACTGAATTTTTCCCTTGTCAGGACAGGCCATGATAAAAATTAAGGTTTTGAAAAGTTTTTAAAGATGTGTGCAGACAGCAACCAACCTTCCACTGATACTATTTAGTCTAGGAAAAATAAAGTTAAAATGCAGAGGCAGAAACAAAGTCATGAAGACACATTTAAAGCATTTAACCCTACCTAAAATAATAGTCTTAAGAGAAATAACTGTGGGTTTCATATTTAAATAATGTATATGGACGAGTCCCAAATAATGGAGAGAGTGGTTCTCTGGATTGAGCTGATGTTGATGTTCAGGAGCGTAGTTTTTCCTAAATCGTAGTTTTTCCTATCAGCACCATCCCACCCCCGCCCCCAGCTCCACACCATAGCTGTCCCCTCTTCTGAGAGACACAACACCTGCCTGTGCAGCTGGTATCACCACTTCCCTTATTTTAAACCCACATTTTTCCTTTGTTTAAAAGTTCTCATTTCTTTTGTCATGCCTTAGGTGTTAAAAATCATAGCTATCCCCTAGCATCACATGTCAAAGTCATCTTCAAGGTATATGGTCCCTGAGGGCATGAGTCTTTGGAAAAGGCATCCCAGGATTAATAAGAAATTGTCTCAGAACAGAGGAGATGGAGAAAATTTCTGAAGGCAGTTGCCTTGTACTACTTGCATGCAAATTGTAATTGATCACCAAAATAAATTACCCTAGTTATAGACTCGACTTAAATCTCTCGGATTGGAGAAGTTATTGCTTCTGCTCATAAGGTTGTGTTTTGTGGTCACAATATTGTTTCGCCTTGGGGCAGTTAGATTTTTTCCATGACAGACCATTCCCATGTACTTGGCTGTGTGCTCTTCTGAGGAAAAATATTTTGGCATTTCAAACAAAAGCAGTAGGACTTCTGCCAGCTGGTGGTTCCTGCATTTCAGACTACAGTGTCTGGTGGCTAGTCTTGATGCTGGCTACCACGGCACTGAGTTCTGGTTCAGAGGTAACAAGACTGACAGGGCTGAGGGGGGTATCACACCCGTCTGTTGCATAGGTAAATAAATTGTGGTGAGAGGCAGAGTGAGAACTCCATGTCCCAAAGCTGACTTATTCAAACTCCAGTGCTTAAAAGGAAGATTAAAAGGATCTTCTAAATTTCCTTCCCTTTTGAGTAGGTAGTCTCTCAGGTATCACTACAATCCTCCTTTCTTACTTCTTCCCCCTTCCACTTTGCGAAGCACCAGTATTCATTGACCTGCATACTCTGAGGACTGGGATCTAAAACTACCTCTTTTGCCCATAAGTTCTGACCCAGTCCTTCAGCTGACAGGTGAACAGAGTTTAGGAGCATGTCTTGTCCAGTCTAATCTTTAACAATTTACACTTCAAGAGTGAAGGAAGCCCTTCACGTGGACTGAGGAGTCCTCAGGCAGCTAAAGGGGTTAGTGAGATACAGATCCTGGGTTTTGTTGTGATGTAAACTCTAGATCAGGACTCACTGTACTGTTTTCATGCAGGGCTGAACTTTTAGCTCTAACTGTGTTTGCAATATTAAACTAGTTATGTAAGTGTACATTTCTGTACGCATCACTGCACAGTCATGCCTGGGCTCTCACCAAACTTTCCTTCTGTTGTACCCCTCTCTAAAGAACTCTAAAGAACTTCTGGTTGGACTGAAATTAACATGGCTGACAAAAAGGTCTGATGAAAGATATTTCCTTTTAAGTAAGAAATATCCTTGATGCTTCCAAGGTATGCCCAAGAACATGCCTGAATTGCTCTTAAAGATTTAGGAAATCTTTAAGATTTAACCTTTTCAAATTAGCAGCAGCATGCCAAAAAAGATTAGGTTACCAGAGACTAGTTTTTGAAATATATTGCTCTTCCTTTATGTGCCTATAAGAGAAAGGATAGGAACACTGAAAAGTAATGGTAACTCTTTTTTTTAAATTCCTCTTTATTCTTTTCAAAAAGATGCCAAATTATCTCTGCTATACTACCAAAAGCGATTTGAAAATCTTGAATGGTCTCACAATTGCCTAATGAGTGACTTAGTACAGGAAAAAATTCAGGCAGTGCATCACTTAATTAACTGGCTCATAAAATAGCTACCTTTAGAGAAGTAATACTTCATTTTAAGGAATTTTAGTTGCATTGCAGAATGAGAGTAAAATAGACATTCTAAAAAGTAATTATTTGGGATCAGTGTCACCAAAATAAACTCATAGAACAAGATGAAATTCAGTTTTAATATGGTTGCTACTCAAATATTGCTTTGATTAATTAAGGGATAAAAATTTGTTTCGATAAACAAAAACCCCAGACTTTTTTTCTCTTGTTCCTCCTTATAACAATCTGTGTCGTTCACCATGACCCAGTTGTACTATTCTAATGAACTGATACTTATGGAAATAATTAAAAGATCCCAGCTGTACTACCCGTTACCAAATATCCTTGAAGTCAAAATGCACGGTGTGTTTCCCTTTTTAATGTCATTCAGAAAAGCTTTTAAAGAATTGCAAGTAAATTCTTACCATGTGTCTAAGAGGGCAGTCAGAAGGAGTTTTCAGCCAGTATCACTGTAAAAGCATTGGAATTTTTTTTGCTGTTTATATTGGATGCTATCGTATAGCCAATAAGAAGACACAATTTGAACATTTATCACTTTTACACCTCCAAGGCATTTGTACTGTAATGTCATGGAATGCAACGTTCTGCAATGTTGCCCTAGCTACAAACCTGATAAAACTGAATAAGCTTAGAACCCAGCTATTTCTCCTGAGAACGTGGAGATTTATGTCTTTTTAAATCAAGAAAACTATTATTGTGTCTTTTCCAGCCAAAGACCCCAGAGTAACCTATCATAGCCTTAACCAGAATCCAACAGGGAATAAACCCTCCCTTTCCAAAAGCACAAAAAAGTTCATCCATGGAACAAGACAAAACCAAAATTTACTGAAGTGCTAAAAACAATCAAGAGTGAGGGTGAGAAGCTCTTACTCACCAGCAGCTCAGCATTCTGTGGGATACACAATATTTAAATTGCTACTCTGCTGGATGTGGGTCATGAGTGTGGCTCTGAGTCTCCCAGATGGAAAGAGTGCCCCAGTGCCAGGATGCCAGTCCCACTGCTGCAGGAGAGAGGAGATGCAGTCATGCTGGTGGGATGTCCAATACGTGGCAGGGCACTTTGAGTCCTGGTTTTGGTCCAGTTAGTGTTATCCAGTTATGTACACAGCATGGAGAGGTTTTACAGGCAAGATTAAACACCTGATGAAAAGCAAATTCTCCTTGCTAGGAGGGATAATTAAAATCCTCTTCATAAAATTGGCTCTTCCCTACACTGGGAATGGAATTCATCTGAGAGACTCAGATACATTTATGTGACCACTTGTCGGTGCCTGCCTCTGAACCCTATGTCTGAATTCCCATTATAGTCAACAGGAGTCTAGTCAATAATGCAGACATCTATTTTAAGGGGATCTGACCAGTTCCCTGCACACTGGATATCTCACTCGATAGACTACATCTTCATTGACAGTAGTGGGAGTAGGACCTCTCTAGAAGAAGACATCTGAAATTATGTGTCTGAAGGTGGGAACGGTGTCCAACACTGAATGTAAGCTAACATCACTGTGAGTTTGCAAATGTTAACACATTTTTCCCCAAGGGAAAGCCTGCAATGATGATGATTCAGGATGGTCAAAACTTTCAGTAAGCATGTTTTTTTGTTTAAATAAGCCAAGTCCATAATCCATCCAGCTCTACCATCCCCCTGAAATATTACACTTGAGGAATTACAGTAGTCTTCGTTGTTGTTCTCTTGGAGAGCAAAAAATTAAGTTGAACTTAGGATAACTCCGTCTCTTGCTGTCTGAGATGCAATACGTAATGCTCACTCTCTCAGAACAAAAGAACATCTGACTTGGTTAAACCTTGTATTATGAAAAGCTGTGCTTTTGGATCTTTCCTTCTAATGATTTTCATCTTATGTGCCAATATGTTTTGAAAGTAATATGAGTTTAAAGTAATCAACAACATTGAAAAAGACTTGTGTGATTGGTAAATATTATGGACTTGCATTCAGTGATTTGAGTATTTACATGCAGAAAAATAAGTGGCTTGTTGTGAGAATGGTCATAGACATGAAAAGAGATTAACTAAATCCACAGTTTAAAAAAAAACGTTAAATTCTCCTGCTTTGCTGGTCTTTTTTATAAAAAGCCAAAAATATTTCTGTTTTGGATAAAATTTGCTGTTACTGATGTCTTCAATAAAATATCCTCATTGAAAAAGAAAGACTGCAATATTACAGTCAAGACTTATCCTATCCATTAAGGTAGCTTTAACATAAGATATAAAATAATGAAATTTATCTACTCCAATGTAGCCTAGTATTACCACTGTAACTGCCAAAAAGAGTTACTAGTTGAGTAGAGAGTAAGGGAGAGTGGTATATCTTGCTTTTCTTTTCTTTATTTCGAAGAATCACAGGGACAGTACAAAGCAGGATGTAACTTTAAAACTCCATACAGGTGAATGGTAGGAGTGAGAATCCATGAAGTGTTTCTAAAATGATGCTGTCATGACAAGCTCAATATTTCTGTGGCATTGAGTAGTGTTCAGGTTATTTCCTGATGGTTGTCACTTTTTGAAGAAGGAGTCTCTTCCTGTGGATTTTGATTAGAAGAACACCCTGCACTAAATGCAGAATTCAGAGAAGTTTTCAAAATGTATTTAGAATTATTTTATGGGCAAATTATTATTTTGTGTAGCTACAAAAAGGCAATATTTTTTTTAAAGAATAATATTCTCCAAGTGGTTAGATTTTTTTTATGCTCTTCAAATTACCCCATCCCAAGAGCTTTCCTAAAATTATTGCAAAACAAAAGTTCAAAGTAGTTTCCTTAAGATAGTATTTAA
>VYZQ01040627.1:0-56894 GCA_013400655.1 Mystacornis crossleyi | reverse complement strand
TGCAGGCCAAGCCCACTGCAACATGGACCCTCACATCAGCCAATACAAGTGGCTAAAAATCCTCACTTGAAGATCATGTGGCTTGATCTGAGCCACCTCCTTCTCCTCAGAATCTTTGCTTGAGCAATAAGTTGTCCTGTGTAGGCACTACAGCGAAGCAATAGGCTCTGCCCATGCAGACACAGGCTTAAAAATGTGCTTTGGCCAAACAGGAGTAGTTAAACTAAATCTTTTCTTGCTGGCTGTAACCTAGATACTCTGTCTGACAAGACCTCAGTGGCAATGGCCCTTGCTAGGGGAGCAGCAGCTCTGGCAGGGGAGCAGGCAGAAAAAAGCTGCGCTGAGACTCTCTTGTCAGCCTCCCATATACATCAGTGTCTTGTACCTATGGGGAATTCTTGGACAAAAAAAAAATTTAAAAAAAAATTCCCCTTGCACGCAGAGCAGTGACAGATCTGGATTGTCTGGAGAAGATGAAATAATTTATAAGCTCTGGTTTGATGTTCCTGTTTCCTCTTTTTTTCCTACAGCTGCCACCTCCCCACCTTCTGTCACTGTCATCTAAATGAATTTATAAGGAAAAGAAAATACTTCTCGTTAATGTTCTCACACAAATGAAAAATTAGCCAGGGAGACAAAAAGGAAAATAATTGATTGTGAAAGCAAACCCCCTCTGAGACAGTCTGAACATTATCAGGAGCAGCCTGGGAAAGGGACTGGGGGGAAAGGGAGAGGGGAGGAGGAGAACAGAGCAGGCTGGAACAACAAATGTAGTGTTTATGATAATTATCCACATTTTAATCCCTGTTTCCAACCAAGCATTCACTTCCTTTAATTAGTTCTCGATTGGAAAGAGATTATCTAATAAATTGTACAAATAAAGAGCAGGTTATCTTTGCGGTGTTCCTGCACACCAAGTTTTGAAAGGGGGATGCAGGGATGGGGTCTGAAAGGGACATGAGCACAGAAAACCTTGCTTTCCTTTTTCCTCATTTCCTTGGCTGCAAATACTGTCTGTTTCTGGCATTAGTGATACAGCCAGTGAAGTGAATCCGTAATTAAACTGAATTAGCATGTACTTGAAAGTTTTACATGCACAGACATAAAAAAGGTTGCTGCTTGGAACATTTCCAGTATGATTTGCAGGGGAGGTTGGGGGGAGAGCAAATAAAACCATATAGTTTAGTTAAAAAGCACTTTTGCTGAAATTTGTTCTGAATTTTTGTGCTAAGAGAATGTAAAGTGGGATTCCTGGGTGGCTGGTTGAACAGGGCCTCTTTAGTTTACCAGGAGATCTTTTGAAGTGGCATGCTGAAAATCACCTCTCAACTGGCCTGTGTGTGTGTGTGTCACCTCAGTGTGGCTGGGCTGAGGTCTGTGGATGATGCACACAGGAACTGGAAGCTGTGAGAGGTGGATGTTGGAAGGTAGTCAGCATTTCTGCTCTTCAAAGGACAAGCTCTTAACTGTACACCTTGCCCAAAAACTCAAGTTGTGGCAACAGAGTCATCTACAGCCCCTTGTTAGCTTCTCTCCTCAGCTCTGATAACAAATAACCTGCACTGTTTTGCCAGGGTTTTGGAGTTGGTGGGAGACACGTTTCACTGGGAATTGTCTCATGCTGTGCATGGTTTTTGTCACCTGAGGTGTATAGGCATGTGCTGTTTGTTCAGACTGGGACAGGCCTAACACTGTTGCAGCCCACCGTGGGCCTACAACCTTCTGGAGACAGTTATTTCTGTGGGGGGAAAAAAAGATGATCTTTGCAGATGTTTTCCTCATAGATATTTATTCTGACCCGGCCTCTTGTCGGGCTGGCAAGCAAAGACAAAGACCCCTGGGTCAATCCCCGGATCCAGTCCCAACACCGGGGTGGGGGAACACTTTGAACCAATGAACTTGGACAGAACTTGGGTACATTAGCATAGTATGCCCCCTCACCAAGGCTCCCCCAAACCAGAGGAAAGGGAGGGGGGCCCACAGGGGGGAACCCCCACATAACACCTTCTGCAGTATCTGTCCAGTTGCTTTGAGTTGCCTTTCAAAGGCTCGGCGTGACCCCTTCTTGCTGAGCTAGCAGGGAACTGCATTTTACCTCCTTCTACGTGGTAGAGCCAGATTCTGAGCTCCTGCACTTTGTGGAAGATTTCCTTGGGCTTTCCACCATGGAGCCTGAGTTATGACTGGTGTCAGCACTAGTGAGAAGTTGGAGTGCCTTGCTGCCTTTGCTATTAAACCTAGCTGGATGGCTTTGGAGGTGAAGTCCAGCATGTTTGCAATGCTGAGGCTCTGGGCAGAGGAGCCGGGCTGTGCATTATGCTGTGGTTGGGCTCCACCCTTCCCAATGATTTTCTAGGTGCGTGGTTGAGCAGTCAGTACTTTTATTGTCTGGTTTTAATCCCTTGACAAGGGAGGAGAGATCTTGGAGATACTGAGTTTGTGTCAGCCCAGATAAATCAGCTGATGGCACTTCCATTGTGTCACCTCTTGAGCGCCGACCAATGGTTGGGTGGCGTCCTCCAAGGTGCTGGTGTGAGGCTGGAGGAGTCTGAGACTGCGGTGTCAGAAGGAATAAAGATGGGACTTGGCAGAAGCAGGAGCGAGAGGCTGGGAATTGCCTCCCTGGGTCTGTCAGGGTGTGTGTTGCAGTCAAGGACGTGTCCTGCTTGCGTGTGTACCCAAAGTGACCTCCCCATTGATTGAGACAGTCAATAGGCAGCTACTTAAGAGTAAAGTTCCGTTTTCTTTCCTTATTTCTTCTTCTTCTTCACTTTAATTATCTAAGATAGATAGGCAGCTGCGGGCCAATTAGAAAACAATTACCCACTGTAATCAATGCTGGTGTGGAAAAAGGGTGAGGACGAGCGTAAAAGCTCAAGAAATGCCTTAAAACACAGAGCTGAGGTAACACTATCCACGACTCCATCCTTGAAAGCCCTTTCTCTTAATTTCCCCAAGGTAAAGAGCCAGAAATGTGAGGAGTTTCACCCACAAAAAAAAAAAGCCAAACTAAGTGAAAAAAGTATGGAAACCATTGGACCCCTCTGAAAGGGCAGAATTAAGGATTTCAGGATAAGGATGGGGACAACAGCTGTATGATTTTTGAGCAGGGAATCTGTTTTCCTGTGCTGCTTTTACCTGGGAGAAAACAATATTAATTTTGTACAGGCTGTAATGGGCTCTGCGCTGGCTGTTACCACTCACCAATGAGATCTGGTGATTATAATGGATGGCAAGATTTAAATATCAACTCTGTTCTCAGTGCCAAACAGAGGAAGTGACTAAAATGATAGGAATTACTAGGAAAGCAAGGAACAAAATAGTAAACCGTATCCTGCCATAACAGAGGGTACATCTGCGTCATGAGTGGCCTGCCACTGACTCTGGCAGGAGAGAGAAGGGCGGGGAAAGGTTTGGGGAGAGGCAAGAAGGATGATGATGGTATGGAAGTGGTTCTTGTGCAGAATGGCTTAATAGGATATGATTTTGGAGCCCCTGCCCTGTGTGCTAAAATCCCACAGAGACACAGGAATGACCCCAGCATCTCCCTGTTCATCCCAGTTCCTGTCTGTCCCGTTAAATTGTCTCACAGGAACACTTCACACAGACCTTTCTGCTCTCTTTTTCCCAAGCTGGAGAATGCCTGAAAGGTGTTGTTTTGATAGGGCTGCCACCAGGCAAACGCACCCTAAGAACCTCAGACTTGGCAAGGACTGTGGAAACTGGGTGACCTGGGTAGTTCTCTGATGTCATACAAGCCAAAGTTGATTTCTTAACTGTGTTTGGGATAGGAAACAGCACAGCTGGAAAAAACGGGATATTTCTGAGACAGGAGTTCAATGCCCTGGTCCTCCTGCCTGTGGCAAGCGCTTGTGCTGTGTCATGTGACCCACAAAATGAGGAGTTTCTATTCACAGCATTGGGTACCTTGTTTTATCTGGGTGTTGAGAGCCTCCCAGAGTCGTCTGAAACCTCTGAGCTGTGGGTGGATATCTGGGAGAGCCTGATGGATGCTCCAGAAGCTGGTGTGGGTTCTGGAGCTGTTCCTGAGTACCCTGTCCTGGTTGGCAGAGGTGCTGTGTGGGACTGGGCTGGAGAGAAGCCACCCTGGCTATTTCTGCATCTCAGCACCACTGAGGCCAAGCTGGTGAGGGAAAAGGAAAGGGAAGCAACTAGTTGAGATGGGAGCACAAATGTCATGGGATGGAGCACCTGCAGACTTTAAGGGCTACTTTGGTTATTCTGCAGGAGGATGGTGTTGGCTCAGCTACGTTGAATTTGCTCCTTGTGCCAAAACCCAGAATCTGTACTTGGAAGTGTGGGAGAAATGAGCTCTTCCCCCACTTCCCTGGCAGGTGAGAAGCTCACAGGGTGGCTTTTTCCTCTCTGCCTGCTTTTTGTGCCAGCTCTGCCAGTGCAATGACAGGTAAATGGCAGCTCAGTTGCCAAAATAGCTCTGTGTAAGCAGCAGGCAGACAAGCAAAACTGAACTGTTTGCAGTCCTGGAGAGCCTGGATTTAGAGAGATTTCCAGCAGTCATCAACAGAAGAAGAGCAAAAGGTGAATTTTCTCCATGGCTGCCAGCTCAATTTCTCAGTTTCTCCTCTCCTCACTGTGTGTTTCTCCAAGGAATGCAATCCCGGCTGGCTCGGAAACCAGAGAAAGGGATGCTCGGCCTGGTGCTGCACTTGGCAAAGCTGGTTGAGAATTAGAAATAGCAGCATTTTCCTTCTACATTTAATCTCTGATTTTCTCTGATGTCCACCGATATTTCTGCTTTATTATATATGACATGCAATAAGAAAAGTGAGGCTTTTTTGTGAAATATTAACTGCACACCATGGTTTGCTCATAATTAACTATGTGGAGATTGCTAAGTACAGTGTAATTTTCAGTGAATAATTCATGGTGAATAATTGAATCGTTTTAGCCCTTTCTGCTGAAATCAGACAGTGACTCATGATTTCTGGGAATTATTCTTAGAACACTTTAATGGTGCCTATTTCACACACTGAGGTCAATCAGGAATATTTGAAGTTTGGCCGTGGCAGGCAAATCTGTTCCTGGGCCAGACAGGAACAGGCTTTTGCTGCAGAAACTTGAAAGAGGAGAGATAAAAATTATTATCTTTTGTTCCAACTTGCTGCTTGGAGCTCTGCTATTCTCGAGCAGCTTTGCTGGTAGAATTGGGGCACTGGAATGTTTGTGGCGAGATGGATGCATGGAAGCAGATAACACATTCCAGCAGCTACATTTTCACGGTTTATCCCATTCTCATAATCTGAAGTCCACAAACAACAGGCTTTAGGCTCATCCCCTTTGTGGGTCTGTGAACAGCCTGTGGATTCAAGGAGCTGTAGGAATACAGGGGTGA
Organism: Mystacornis crossleyi; assembly: GCA_013400655.1. Taxonomy (NCBI): domain Eukaryota; kingdom Metazoa; phylum Chordata; class Aves; order Passeriformes; family Timaliidae; genus Mystacornis; species Mystacornis crossleyi. Next base: position 51,520 of record VYZQ01040627.1, on the reverse strand, counting down.
GAAGTTTCCTTCTGCAGATCAGACTGGCACGAGCTCCAAGGCAAGAAGAAAAAGCCTGATGTAAATATATCTCCCAAGCCTTTTGCTCAGAGAATTTTGATCTATTCCCCAATTCCCTTTTGTTTTTCCTGCCTTCACTTCCCAAAAACACACATGATCCATCACAATTTATAACCTCTGGTTTAAGGAGGATGGGGCAGACAAATTCATCTCTATAAAAGCTTCTTTTTTTATTGCACTTAATGCGCACCTTTCGCCTTGTGTAATGGAGCTTACATTCTGAAAAAAATAACTTTGACATCTTCCTATTTTATCTCTTCTTTCCCTTTGGCTGCATGAGCATCCCGCTCCATCCATGTGAGCCAGGCAGCACTGACAACTTCCCTTTCTCTCCATCTCCCTTTCAGTTGCTGTTTTGCCCAGATCTCTTTACAGTGTGTGGCATGTTTAGGTATTGTCAAGCTTTACAGGTTTCCTCATTTCCTTCCCTTCTTTTTTATCAGAGGTGTCAACACTTTGCAAAGTGCTGTAGAGTCACCATGACTTCAATTTTCCAGGGTTGTTTTGCTGGTGAAGAGCATCCTGTAGATGATGAAAGGTGATTTTTGGGTGATGACTGTGACTCTTGACATCCCTCTTACGCCAGTCTGCTCCCAGACCATGTCCCAGTGATCCCATGATGGTGGATGTAGCCTAGTGCTCTATGGGAAGGGATGCTGGTGTTGAGAGATGCCCATGGGTGGGTCCCCTCAGGGCAGGGGACAGGTCCTGTGCATCCACCCCAGTGAGTTCCTGTGTGGCATCGCCGTGTCCTTCCCCCTGCTGCCTCCGTGCACTTTTCTCCATCCTCCTCTGGCCCTGGTGTTCCCGAACGGGCTGCAGAGCCTCCCTTTGGCTGGGCTCCCACAGGGAAGCACAGTCTCCTTTGACTTTGGCGTGTTAGACTGTAAGAGAGCTGACCCCACTGGGGATCAGGCTTGACCCCAAACTGTGAAGAAAAATGCAGACAATCCCACAGCCCCATCCTGTTCCCCTCTGTGCCCTCTCTCCTCCTTTGCAGGACCTGGGAATGCTGCTGCCTCCGGCAGCCCTCAGCCCCACCTACCCATCAGGGCTTTGAAGAGTTGCTGTACTAAAAGGGGGGGATGAAGACCTTGAGACACACGGAATGATTTTTAGGACTTTCTGGGAAAGGAACATTGCCATTGCAATTACAGAAAGCTTCCTTTTCAAAGCATTTTTGTTATTTTGCTCCTAAAAAGGAAAAATCAGAGGCTGATCTGAGAATTCGACCCCCTAAGTGAGTCCAGTACAGCTTCACCCAACTTGAATTGGTGGTGTTTTGTCAGGCAAATACAGGCCAACAGCAGCTTACGGTTATGGCTTTGCACTGTGAATAGGGTGACGTTCAGGGGAGAGGAGGGCTGGAGGCAGAGGGAATCACGTTCTGTTGGGAATCTCTGGCTTAAAAAAATACCCAGGCAGCAAATGAACTGCCATGAAATGCTTCAACAATTTGAAGCTGAGAATGTGACTTGCACAGTGCCTGTTTGAGAGCTCAGCTGGAGCTTCCATAATCCAAGTTTAGAGAAGAAAAGGGGGGAAAAAATTCCACTAAAACATGAGTTTTATCCCTTTGTATTACTTGACGTGGAAAAAACTTGATATGTCAGCACCTCCTGAGGTCCCCACAGTGCTGCTGAAACATGAGCTCTGCTTTGAAACCAGCTGGATGGAGCTGGAAGAAAGGCTGTGAGGAGCATTGGGAAATTGTGGCATCCAACAGTTCCCTGGCCTGCAGCCACTCATGGGTTAAAGTAATGTTTTCCTCTTTCCTGTGTTCAAAAAAATCACTGAAATGATGAAAAATGGGCTTATTTGCCCCTGTGTTCTGATCCCTGCCAGTGCAGAATCTCTGGGGAGGAAGAGAGTGAGGAATAAGGTTCCCTGAAAAATAGTGGGATGCAGTGCCTGTGTGAGCAAGGAATATGCAGCTGTCCTCCTTGGGAGCTCTACTCCAGGGAAAGCCCATCCCAAGGAAAAATGAAGGCTGGAGTCAGTGGGGAGAAGGCCCACCAGGTCTGTATCTGTTCATGAGGAAGACCAAGCTCATGCAACTTGCGCATTTTTGTCTGGAATAAACAACCTGAAATCCTATGGAAAAGTGAGAAACTTCCTGTTGGTTCCAGTGTCTTTTCTCTTTCCATAACATTTTTGCCTGCTTGGTGATCCTCTCAAAAGTGATGCATCCCAGCCTCTCTTGCCAGTTTTGATCAAATGTATCCCAATATTCATGCTCCCAAGAATCAAGTTATATCTCCTGGATGTCTCCAGAGTATTAGCGGGACTTTTATTCTCCAAATCAAGGCAAAAAGGGCACCCATCTGATTTCCTAGGAAGTGAGGATACTATGGATGCTGCATTAGACACTAAAATCACCCACAGAATATTACCCAGCGCATGTTGACGTGAAAAAAAAAAAGCTATTTTCTTTTTTCTGAGTAGAAAGAAATTGGCTGTGTGCGCTCACATGTGCTCCAGATTTGGATACTGCATCACTGTGAAAGGGATACGAAGTGGAGAATATCTGGGGTATTGGTATGTAAATGAACACTTTAATTATTGCAGTCTGATTGCTGGTTTCCCATGTGTGGTGCAGCTGGAGCACCTGGATCCTATAGGGGTGTGGAGTTTATTTGGATCAGGTGAGCAGCTGCAGTGTCATAGCTGCTGCTGGCACATCTGGGCAATACATGGAAAATACCTAACCTAGGGTGGGAGATGGAAAAGTGACAGGGATTTTGGTGCTGTGGCATGAGGTTTTTGAAGACCACTCCTGAAACTGGAGCTGAGGTAGAGCAGGGGTGCCAAGTGCTCCTGGGAGCTCCAGGCTGACCCCCTCCAAGTAGTCTCTGCTTTGCTTGTACCTCAGGCAGAGCCTTTCCAGGCCAAATATTGACTGGAGATGTCCCACACAGCCTCCTCCCTGTCTCCTCATGCCCCACTCCTACTGCCTTGATGGGAGGGGGGAAGCCGCCAGCCATGCAAGGACTTTGCCTCCTCATTATCTCATGGTTCTCCCTCATCTGCACCCTGGGCTTTTCACAGACCCTCATTATTTCCAATCCCCTTCACCTGTCAGAAGTAATTTGGCGACTTAATTATCAGTCAGACAAAACAGCTCTGGGCTCTGCCAGCCCCAACGAGGGACTTGGCTGCTTTCAAACTTTTATTCCCCTCTGCCATGCGGGCTCCCCTCTCTCTGGGCTGAGCTGCTGAGGGGAGCATTCAGCAGGCAGATCCCAGCCCCAATTAGCAGCCCAGGAATTTTAATTAGTCAAGCAGTCATTTATATCAATGGACACCCTTTGCCCTCTCCCCTTGCTCCTGTCTCTCCCGCCCTGCAGCCCCGCTGTCCATAGGCAAAGCTCCCGGCCCCGCTCCGAGCCCTTTGAAGGGGCTGGCAGCTGCTAGAGGGGCCCAGCTGTCCCAGATGCTGGCTGTGGCCGGTGGATTTGTCCCCTCTGAAGCACGGCCTCATCCCTGACCTCCACTTGAACTGGGGCTTTGTGCCCTCCCAGACCTGCCCTGCTAGGGGCAGTCTGAGCAAGAGGGAAATAGAGTAGGGAAGAGCTCTGAATTTGGGCTCCATTGTCTCGGTTGGATGTCGGGGAGAGGAATAGGATGGGGAGGTTTAGAGATACGAGCCTTTCTTTCCCTTCGTATGTGCTTCTTGATGCTGATCTACCTGTCACTTCTCTGAGGCTGGCTCAGAAGCTGGGACACCAGGGGAGCTGCCAGCTTGGTAACACTGTCACTTGCCTATCAGAAAGAATCCCTTTGGATCTGCTCTGCTATTTCTATTTTATTTGCTTCCTAAAATTGCCTCCTCCTGCTCCTGCACCAGCAGCCAGCAGCATGCAGGGCCTTGATGCATCTCCAGCGTAGCTGAAGGGTACTTCTGCCCACCACTGCTTCCTCACCCTGTTGGGGCATCAAAAACTTGTCCTAAACTCTCTGGGCCTTGCCGTTGATTAAAGTTCTTCCTAATTTTGGTGTTTCTCATAGTTTTGTGTTAAGTATTGCTCTTTTGCTGTAAGATTAGGCTGCAGTGAGTCTCAAATCTGTACCAAATCACGTCCTCAAGGTGCTGGACGTGCTTTACAAGGTGACATAGTTGGTGACAGGACTCTGATCCTGCACAGGCATTCCCAGATTCTGGTCATAATCCAAAGTGTCTTGTCCCAGTTCCTTTCTGAACAGCAAATGCCTCTTTCTGGGGTGTGAAGCAGCTTGGTTATCCCTCCTTCCCTCCTTCCATCCATCCCACCTTTGTGGCAGGATCTAACTCTGTTAAAACCAGGCTGTGTAAAGCTGAACCGGTGACCTTTGGGCCTGGTGGCAATTGAGCAGTAGTGACACAGGCTGCTTATCTGCTGCAGTAATTACCTGGTATTTAACGCATCTCGGAGGTGGAACTGCTCTCCCACCAGGAACTGCGGGCTCTGGGCTCTGAAAGCAGGAACGTGTTGCAGAGTTAGGAAAGGCCATGTACGAAGATGTTTGGGAACATGCAGACAATTACCCTGAGCAGCTCGTTCTCCTCTGACGGGGCAATTACACATCAGTGAGATGATCAGGAGCTGATGATACCCGATGGCGATGGCGAAGGGATTCTGAAGCCATCTGGCTGTACCGAGTGTGATATGCGGAACATCTGGTAGGCACGTGTAAAAACAGGATTATCAGGAGGAAAAAAAAAAAAAAAAAAAAGCGACTGTGGAAAAGAAGTCTTGCCATCCTGCCTTAATCCCTCTCCACTTCTTCCTCCCTGTGACATCAGAGGTCCTCAGGTTGCACTCACTGGTTTTCTCTGTGCATCAAATACAGTGTAGTAGCTGTGGGTTTTAACTTGCTTCAAGCACAGGGAAAATAATGGGGTTGGATCCCAATTAAAAGGGGAAAAGGTTTGGAGGAGGAGCCAAAGACTGTGAAGGGAAGGGTGCTTTCCTGTCAGTCCTTCACTCAGTTATTGGTAAAGAGAAAGGAATGACTCCCATGCCATGATGACATTTCCTCTCCTGCAAGGTGCTTAACAAGGGACTGATGGAACCTCCTGGTTTCAAAACAGCTGGAATGTTAAGTGGATAAAATGCCTTGAAGAACCTCAGGTGAGATTTCCCACCAGGAAAAAAAAAACAAAAGGATGAAGTTAATAAAGTGGAAAGGAGAAGACCATAGTTAGACTAGGAGAAAACAACTGATTCCACACTTCCTTGACAAGTCTCTCTCTTGCTTTGATTGATCTCTGTGAGTAACAAAGCTTTGCCAGGCTGCCAAGTGTCTTGTGTACCCTGTCAGGCTGATTTGAGTGCCTCTGTCTATTGTGAATGTGAGATCTGAGAGGAACACGTCTTGCTTGCTTGAGATTTAACTGTGTTCCTTCTGTTTCCATCATTTCCAGCTGTAAATATTCCAGGATTAGAGCAAAACTATCTGTTTTGTAACTTCTGGGTGATGCAGAGCGGGACAGGCTTTGCTGGCCACAGTGAATTGTCAGTTTTCTCATTAAATTAAATAGATGTGATTCACAGAGATGTGATAGAGTCAGCATATTAACCCCCTGCTTAGAAGGATGGACACTGTTCAAACCACAAAAACACCACCCTCCTTCACGTGGTGCCCTGCCTTTTATCCCATGCTATTGGGAACAGACCTTTGGATGTCATGAAATACTTTGATTTCCCCTTTGAAAAAGCGAAGCAAGGGAGGACAGGCACGTTCAGCTGCTGGGACTGATGTTTGCTGCTTTCTGAAGCGCTTGGCAAAGATGGAGAATCTGCTCCTCATGCGGGGGGAAATAAAAGCCCAGGAGCTCATAAATGTGGGCAAAGTGACTCATTTTGTGCCTGGAGAAGGGGGATGGAGGGCACGTGTCTTCTCTGTCCTCATTCCTTCCTTCTTCATGGCAGAGATTCCTATAAACACCCATGATATGAGATGAAGATTATCTTTTTTACCTTTTTACCTTTTTTCACAGCAGTTCAGCCTTCACTTAGAACCCTAAACAACAGCCAGATTCTTTTGGAGAGGCACCGCACCCTGCAGCTCTTAATATTGCTGGACTCACTTGAAACTCCTGGCAGTAATGGCTGCAATTATGAATTAATGGCCTTAAATTCACCATCAAACCTAATGCCTAATTCTCCTGTCTGGTTCTTGTTTCCATTCTGCCTTCTCGTTGCTGTTCCACAGCCACAATTATTTGTCATTAGTCATTAATCTTGAAAGCATCAGCTTTATTTTCTCTTATTTTCCTCCAAGAAACTCTTGCTTGCTCCCAGGTTTTTACTGTTCACCGTTTTCCATCACTCTTTCCCTTGCCTCAATCTAATCAGTTTTGTACTGCTCTAAAAAGTATTTTTTTTCCGACAGGGGAATAAAGCACTGGAGCAAAGGTGCCCAAGAGATGTGTGTGACACAGCTGATGCTGCCAACACCTGAGGGATGTTTATGCCCTACTTACAGCTCAGCCTGCTGGGGAGGGGGCAGCAGCAGAGCATTTTTCCATAGGGCTGTCCTATCCTAAATCCTGGATTTTTCCTGTCCCACGCTCATTCCTTTGCAGTGGGAGAACCTCCACAGGGTCTTTCTCCAGGACTCTGACTGGTGTGGAGCTGGTTCTCCTTACAGAGCCCAAATCTCATTAGAAGGCTCACACAGGTGGTTCTGGGCTGGAATCTTGTTGGAAAAGGACGAAATAACCCAGAAAGGACAAACCTCAGACCTTTGACCAGAACCTGAAGTGAGAACAAAGAATAAGGTCCTGTCTCAAAGGGTGTAGAAAAGCTCAAAACACCACGAGGGTGTTTAAATTAATACTTCTCTCTTTCTCTGGGAAAGAGCTTGCAGAGCTGTCATGCCAGAGGCAGCTCAGGATGGTCCTCACTGGCAGTGCAGGTGAGGATGATGAGAGATGCTGGGACCTGGTCCCTGGCAGGTGGGGAGCTGTCCTTGGAGCTGAATGAACCTTCTGCTGCCAGAGCATCCAAATATCTCCCAGCTCTTATTGTCTACATGCCTGGACAGTCCTGTGTGGGAGAGGAGTGCTGTTAGTGGGGAGGGGCCCCTCTGATGGGTCACATCTTTTCCTTCAGTCATCCAGTGTCTTGGTCCCACAGTGGAAAGATGTTCCTAGAGACTGCTTCCTACTCCAAGATCTCAATTTTCTTCCTTCACTCTCCCTGAGACTGACTCCAACAGGTTTTTTGACCACTTCTGAACTTCTTGTCTTCTTGCTGTTGCTGGGTTTCCTTTCTTCTTCCATATTTCTCCCCCCACCCCATCCTCCCTTGGATCCTGAGTCTTTCCAAGGAAATAGCAGGGGTGTTTATGCTTCAGCTGCTGCCGGCCCCTCTGGTGCCTTCCAGATGGCGAAACTCATCACTGGTCCAGGTTTTCCTTCCTCTCTGCACACACAGACTTGTAGGATAGGGAGGGAAGGAGCCAGCGAAGGATGCTCAGGGCAAGAAGTGAGAGATTGTGCATCCATCCCATCATTGTGAAGAAGGCAGAGACAAAGCAGGGGCCAAAAGCAACCAGTTAAACCAGGCATGTGTCCAACTCCTGTGTGAGATTTTGGCAAAGGTGACCAATAGTGGCAAAAAATATTAACTCTGATAGCTGAGCATTCTGTGGCTTTAATTACAAAATTCACCAGGGCTCTGGCAGTAGATCCCTGGGCAATAAAGATTGGGAGAGGAAGGTAGAAAAAAAGATCTGGGCAGCAAAACCCCCTTATTTTATTTTTTGAATCTTTTTCTCCTCAGGGTGTTTTTTCCCCCCTGCGTGTCCAGCCAACTAGGTGAAACCAAAGGCACAGGGAAGATTTGCTTCAGGGGGCACCAAAGTGGGAGAAAATTGGACATTTTGGGGAGAGATGGGACAAAACATTACCTCTCAGGAAGACAATAACCAATAACAGCAGAGAGTTGCAGGAAGCAGAGAAATTGTGACATTTAGGGAATAGCCTAAAATTCAGGCAGAAGTGTGACTAACAGGGAAAACAATAGCCTTGTGACATTTGGAGACCAAATCCATTAAAAATAGTGCTGCTGAAATGTGCCAAACCCACATGTGTGGCCTCCTTTTCCACTGTTAAATGTGGGGAAATGGTGGTTGGGAGGGAGAGGGGAGAAAAGGGTTATTTTTTGTTTAAATATTTTGGGACTAGAAGGGATCAAAAGCTGCACTGAGTCTTCCCTGAAGAACTAAACATTTTTTCTGCCAACCAAGTGACCAGAACTTGGCAAGTCTTCACTGACTTGATCGCTATCCAGTAGTCAAATGCTGCTGTGGAAATCTTCCAAGGAGCTGATGACTGATCATTAGTGTTGTTCAAAAGTATGTTCAGCTTTTCACACGGGGTAAAGCCATGTAAGGAACGTGAAGGTGCCTTACCTTCCAAAGCTGAGTTTAGCACTTCCCAAGGCATCCTAACTCCCGCAGCCCTGCATCTGCTGCTGTTGATAAGCAGGGAAGGTGAAGTTTGGGCTGTGCTAACAAAGCTGGTGAGGTTGATTTTGGCTTGGGACCAAGTCCCCTTGGTAGCAGACCTTCGGCTGCTGTTGCTTGGTGTCCCTGCCTGTCATCTCCGGGGATGCAAGTCCTTGGTGGTCATGTCCCCCCAGTTTGGTTTTGCTTCTTGTGGGGAAATATGTAGCCCAAGACCGAGAATTTGTGGCAGTGACAGGCATTTGAAGGGGACATCCAGCAGACACTTGCTGTGTGTGCTCCTGCCTCCTTGTGTGCCTGAGGGAATGAAGCTCTGGGAAGGATGCATGCCTTTAGCTCAGCAGTTTTCCACCTAGTTACTGCTGAAGGGAGAAGGGAGGGTGCAACACTTTTTGACTCTGCTTCCCATCAGAAGCCCACAGAGATCTTCCTTGGTGGGTGAAGACTGCTGGATATCCATCTGCTTCCTTCCTGGTTATCTCCAGCTACTGGCAGTGGAGAGCCATGGGCTGACTATGGCAGAAACAGATGGGAAGCTCTCAATCCAATAAACTTTGCAAGTTTTCCCTTTGTTTGTCATGGATGTGTTGCCTCCTCTTGGCAGCAAAGGCCTGGAGACCTCTCAGCCCCAAGGCCAGGCACCACTTCCTGCTGCCACAGCATCTCCCAGCCGGAGGACCCTGGTGTCCTTTCTGGGTGGTTGTTCTGGGTGGTCAGATGGCAGGAGCAGGGTGGCTTTAGGGAAGGGGAGGTGGGGGAAGAAAAAGCTGCCTCTTTGTGTCAAGAAGGGGAGGAGAAAACCTGGATGGCTCTGGAAACCCTTCTTCCTTTTCCTACCCTGGCTGCATCAGAGCATCCTGCTAGGACAGTTGGTTTTAAAACTTGTGGGAAGGGGAGAGCTGTGTTTGACATATGGCTTAAAAAATGCTCATGTGTTCACAGCCCTAGAATTACCCAAATACCCTTAGCAGGGCTAAGGAAAAAGAAATCAGCCAAACATTCTATTTTTCCACATAAAACCTAGCTCCGATGGATTTGGGAGAGACTGTGAGGGGAAAAACACAGGCGAAGAACCCTATTAAGGCAAGGCAGCAAAGGCAAGTCCTGAATTTCAGGATATGGTGCCTGCCCTTTCTTGCTGCCTAACAGAAATCAAAACAAAAATAAGCTGAGAAACCTTTTCCAGCCTCATTTTCAAAGCCATCTCGGACCAGGAAATAGCCCTGAAATGAGTATGAGAAGTTAAGTGCCACACAGGGAGGCTTAGGGAAGGAGCTGGTGGAGTGCTAGGAAGGTTTGTTTGTGTGCAAAATGTATTACTACCTATCTTGGAAAACACAGGATATTATATTGCTTTACGTTTAGGGTATTTTTGCTGCAAGGCTCCAGAGTGATTTGTGGTGGTGGGGCCAGGGGAAGATAACGAATGGAAGCTTATGAAGAATGGAATTTCCCCCTCCCTTCAATTATGGCATTAAATAGCTGCTTATATCACAGAAATTTCTTCCCCTCTCTCTCCCCACCCCCCTTTTTTTTTGTGGTGTGCCGAGATAAAAAAAACACCTTCATTTACTAATGCCACTTATTTAATTTAATCAGGCTAAAGTACACCTTTAATAAATTTGCCTCCGAAATGAAAAATTACAAAGATGTGGCAGAAGAATATTTTAATGAAAACTGATGATGTAGCAAGTTAGAGCAGAATTATGTCCTCTCCCTGCCCTTTCCTACCATGCAGCAGCACAAGAGAGGAGACAAATATCCCTCAGAATATCATGGGCTGTGCCATAGAACTCTTTTTAGTTTTTCTGTCCTGAGATCTACTCTCCTGTGGGGCTGTTTGCTGATTTCTAGACAACCTGCCAAGAAATTCTGGAGTAACAGCACTGAAATAAGGCAGACAGCAGGATCAGTCTGCAGGATGTGTGATGCCGGGCTGGACTGTCCAGGTGTTGGGATATTCATGGAAGAGGTTGTTGAAGGGCAGGGGATGCATGACAAGGAGAACTATTCTTAGACAGATCCTCAACCAGTCCCAAATCCACCCCGCTTTCCTTCCAGATGATGGCACTCGATGGTGCCAGCAAATATTTACCTGGCCCCACAGCTGCTTCTTGTACTGGGAAAGCAGTGATGGAAGGATGCAAAAAATCAACATTTGCAAGAGGCTGTAAGAAGGAAGATCTATGGGAATTCAACAAGGCTGACTCCAGCCTCTTCAAATAACAGGGTCCTTGCCCCCTGCAACACTGAGATTTAGTTTTCTGAGCATTTCGCTTTTATTCTGCGCAGGTATGTTAAGGAAAAAAGGCATGGGGTTATCACCAGGCTAAAGTGCTGCACCACAGCAACCTCAAAGGAGGTCTTGCCTACTCACAGACCTGTTTTCCTCCAAAATCTCTCTACTCATAAAACTGCTTAGCTGTCATGTGGAGGAATGGAAGGTCTTGGAAACAAAATAAACCCAGGAGGTCAGCAAACCTCCAGAATTAGGAGACACACACCTGCTCTTGGAAGCAATGTGTTCAAACCCACCACACTGACCAGGGCTCACTTTGGCAACAAATAGAAAAGACAAATCTGGGCTGAAAAGTGTGACTCCCTGTTTTGGAGTGCTTCCCAGTAGCATTTTGGTGTGAATCACTGCTATTTGTTAGAGAGAAGGTCCTTTGCTTAGCCCTGGAGCCCTTCCTCCTTGTGCTTGGTCTGTCAGTGATGTCGTGGTGATGACAAATTTATGACATCAGAACATGAGTCCCTGGGAGCTGTTGTGGCAGATGAAGTATTGCAGATCCCCTGTAAGCAAAAGGAAAACTCAGCAGAAGGAAACTCAGATGAAATTTATGAGTCTTCTCCAGGAACTTACATCACGCCTGGCCAGGGGCCAGGGGGCCATCACAGCCAACAGGATTTACGCTGCCTGTGCCCCGGGCCTTGCTCTTAGGGGATCAGGCTGAGATTAATCCAGCCAAAACCAACACCGTGCCACAGGGGCAGTTGTTGAGGAGAGCTGGAGAGAGAGATCAGTCAGAGGTAGAAGTGTCCCAGGGAAAGTCCAGTGCATGAGAAGCTCTACCTCGTGGTCTGTTTTTACCTGTTACTTGGTGAAAAATGCAGAGAATGAAGCCAGTTACATCCCTGTAGGACACAAAGCTGATACCGAGTCTCTTATTTGTTGTCTCACTCACTGGATGGACCCTGGTGGTTCTTGAGGCTTTTCCACCAGGCATGAGGAGCAAACCCATGATTTCATTCTCTGATAATGAAGGTTCAGTAATGAACTCTTTCTCCTGGTGAGCTGGAAAGTTGGTTTGTCACTCTCTTCCACTTCTCCCTAATTCAGACTGAATTTCAGTCAGTGGCCTCTGGATCCCACAGCTGCTCTCTTGAGTTGGGCAGACCTTTTGTGAGCGCTCATCTCCCAAGCACCATCAGCTGTAGAACAGGTGGCAACCAAAGCTGTCCATAAAATATCCTTTCCCAAAGGGTAAGCTGCGTTTTTCCAGGTTTGCCCGCTTTCCTTTTACTAGTTTCCATGAAAACAAATCACAGTTTTCATAAACATAAACTACCATCTGGCCCTGGAACATTGGTGGGTGTTTTTAGCTGCCATCGATGGGGTTTGCAAACTGTTGGGAAAATCCTAGCGAGGTGAAAAGGAGTAGTTTTGGCACAGGTCCACGAAGCTGCTGCTCCAACCCTGATCACTCTTGTGCTCTGAGGCTGGGTTTGCTGTTGCGGGTTCAGTTGCTTTCACTTGGTTGAGAGCTCCAGAGCATCATTCCAAGAAGGCTTTTCCTCATCCCTTCACCGGAAAAGAACCACCCCAAAGCTCTTCCTTTAATGCTGTTCTGGTGCAAGCTGTGTTCAGTGGTGACTCAGTGCCAGGCGCGAGCCTGGCACCATCTGCCTGTAGCCCTGGTGTTCCCATACGGGAGCACAGCACCAGGACAAAACCAGTGCAGGACTGGGCTTTATAGGTTTCCCATCAGCACAAACCCAGGTTAGTCATCCTAACCCAAGGAAAACCTCCTCTCTTGTCCCCAGCTTTACTTAACAAAGCTATTAGCACTCGAATTAAATATTTAGCTTGGTGTGTTATCCTACCTTCGAGTGGGGAAGGGCAAAGGCAGGAGCAGATGGGACAGGGATGATTCAGAGCGTGGTGTTACAGCCCAGAGTGCGAGCCAGGGAGCTGCTTAAATCAGGATTAGTAATGAGAAAGTACATAATTAGATGCTTTAACAACGATGGCTACCCTGTGTAAGGTTTTACACCATCTCTACAGGTTGCTTTTTTAGAGTGAGAAGAGTCTTGGATGAATTGTCTAGAAGGGTTTCGGTGTTGGATCTGGGTTGTGGGCATTGAGGGGGCATCTCCAGGATGATGGGAACTGAATGAACAGGTTTGTGCTTGTGGCAGGGAGGAAATATAAAGGGGAGACCTTACCAAAGATGGGAATGTAGTCAAAGGCATGCCAGCTTTTTGGGTGCTGGAGAATAGAGGTGGCAAGGGGTCAGAAGAAGTATCATTGCCTTCAGTTTCTGTGTCCATTCATCAAAGGAGTGGCTCGGGAAAGCCTTTGAATGCCCAGAGGGCTCCAGCAAGAGGATTTGGATAGGTCTTTCATCTGTACTGAGGCTTCAGTCTATCACTGGTGTTCCAAGAAGACCTGTAGTGAAAGAAGGAAGGGGGCTTGGCTGGACACATTTTAGGGAGCTTTTTCAGGTAGGAAATGCTTCCTCACAGGACATCCATCCGGGATACAGGAGATCATGTTCAAAACCTCTACCTGAGAGAGAGCTGGTGTTAATTAAATATGCACAGGGCTAGAGAGGGAATCAGCAGAGCAAACATGAAAATCCCTCATCTTCTCAGGGAATGTTCGTAACTCCCATGTATTGCATTTCTTAGCCCAACATAAGTTCCCTCTCCCTCTCAAAAGAATCAAACATTAAATTAAAACTTCTTGTAAGAGAAATCCCCAGATCTCACAATTCACACAATTCTTGTTTCCTGGCTAGTTCTCAGTCCCAGCACAGGATATTGATATACTCAGAAAAGGGTAATTCTGGGGATCTTTAGGTCTTTTTTGGACTCTGGACTTGAACACCGTGTTTAGATATTCAGAAGGGGAAAGCAACACATTTCTTTGTGCTCTTATTTTTTCCATCCTTCCCATGTACCTTCATGTGTGTTCTCCCTGTCAGCCACTGTCCTCCTGCCTGAACTACAGAGAATCTGAATGTGCTTCTCTTCACCACACCCAGCCTTGGCTGGTCTCTGTGCCCCCTATGCCTGCAGGGATAAGAAGCCATCATTCCCTGTACAATTCCTGTGGGAAGCACCTTCAGCATGCTCGGCTGAAGGAAGAGACCCTTCCATCAGTCACTGGGGTCCCCTTGATCTAGTGTGTTGCACAAATACAAGCCAAGGATAAAGAACTGGTCTCATGTTTGCCAAAAAAGATTTTTATGAAAAAATCGTCACAAATTGTTGCAAATGAGAGCAAAATAGAGAAAAAGTATCAATACAAGCACCTCCTTGGACGCTGCTGCTCTGAGCTGCTGTTTCCTTTCTAGTTCTTTCCCTGTATCTCTGAGACAAACCAGGGACACTCTTCTATCTAATAATAGGGGAAATTCAAGTGATTTTGACCAATCAGCCTTACCTGGGGTCTCTGGAGGACTCCTGCTTCAGCTCTTCTCCCCTTCCCCGTTACACTCCAAAACTACTCAAGAAGATCACATTTGTAGGTTGGCAATTAATAAAGCAATCCCATCATTCAGAAAAATAGGGAAATTGTGTTAGAGTCCAACTACGGGCTTGGCTGCTTAACAGTGAAGAAATGTGTGCCACGCTGGATTTTAACCTGCTTGGCATTTTTTAAACACAGCATTGTCCATCTACTTCAACTCATCAGGGCTGGAAAGAGAGAAATAAATGTTTTCCTGGGGCCAGCCTAAAAAAGCTCTTCATCTTGGCTCTGAAAAGGAAGAGCTGAGGATCTGATTGTCTGAATGGAGCAATTTTTTCCTCCCCTCTGAAGTCCTTCAAGTTCCCATCTATTAAAATCTATTTAAGCAGCCTCCTCATCTCTGGTGGCCTGTTCATGGTGGTACCACCAGATGTTAGGGAAGAAGAAATAAGATGCAACAGGGAGCTGGTGCAGGAGGGTTGAATAATAGTGAAAATGAGAACACAATCTCTTCCACGCTTTGCTCAACATGCAAGGAAAAAAATTACCTCGTCCTTTCAGTGAAAGCCATTAAAGAGAAAGAGGGAAGGAGAAAGGAAGAGGAGAGTCATTACAAGGCTTTGAATCTGGAGGCCTTTTCAATCTGTTACACTGAATGTAGGTTGTCAGCAAAGAAGAAAAGCAGCCCCTCTGCTGATAGCGCAGGTACCAGTAAAACCTGCTGCGCTTCTAATGAATCCTGACAAAGCACTTTGGGAGGGGAGGGAAACAAAAAACCACTGGCTGTTGGAGTTTGCCCTGTGGTGTGGCCTTCCTTCATCTGAACCAAGGAGGGACCTGATGGTTCCTTCTGGGCTCACAGGACTGTGCCTGGATAAAAACCCTGATGGGCTCTAGGCACACTTTGGCATGGAATGGCTGCTTCCTTCTTGCACCCAATTTAATTCCAACCATGGAGGTTGGGAGGAGGCAGCCCTGCTCCTGTATGCATTTAGGAGGAACCTCCTGAACTCCCAGAGCAGGTCTTTTGAGGTTTCAGAGTTCCCCAGGGCTTTCTGTGGAGTGTTTCCAAACTCAGCCTCAATGGGGCCGTGGGTTGGTCGTTTAGCAGTCAGTGTCAGGTGAAGATGCTGTCATGGGATTATCCCTAAAGCTTTAGGCTCAGAATATCTGTCCATGATTGCACCTCTTCTTGGAGTCCTAGTGGTGAGTTCATCGTGACAAAAAATTTCCAACTCAGGTGCGAGCTCTTCTACGACCAAACCGTGCCATGGAAGGAGGTGAGAGCATGTACCTCCCATGCTGCCTCACACTGCAGCTGGGAGCAGATGTGTTTCCATTATGGATGGTCCCATAGAGCCTGTCTCCCTGCAGCCAGCTGGGAAAGCAAATATTCTCGTTCAGGGCTCAACTGTTGCTGCCAATGCTGCCTTCAGCAAACGCAACTTTTCCTTTTGTGGAAAGAGGGAAGAAAGAGTAAAGATGGACGAGCAGGGATGACAGCAGTGCGAATTAGCAGTCCACACAGCCCAGAGATGTGTGTAGTAACCTCTTTTATGTCTTATTCTCGCCCAGGGATACCTTTATCTTCGGCAGCATGGAAGGATTTTTAATCTTCTACACAAAGACAATCTTTGTAGGAGGAGGAAACAATCAGCTTTTATGGGGCTATTCAATCCTTTATTTATTTGGAAATTCTCAGCAACAGTCAAACTTGAGCAAAGGATAAAAAATGGAAATAAAAAAAAGAAACAATCCAGAAAAGGTGGACAGAAAGATGGGTATTTTTCATCTTATTGTATCCCACAGAATAAGAAATGAGTGTCTTACATGTCTATAAATAATAGCCATCTATACCTTACCAGCATTGAGATGTAAATGAGGTAACAGTGGGAATTTCATCTCGTTCAGCACGAAAAATGAGTCTCCTGTTCCAGAGAGTTTCAGGACATGCCTTTGAAGCTGGAGACAGACCCTTTGCTGGAGCAGGGAGCAGTAAGGCAGGCAGGTGACCTCCACCTGAGCCCCCTCCTGCCACGTAAGCATCCCCTCCTGCCACGTAAGCATCCCCTCCTGCAGAGTCTCCAGCAGTATGGCTGGGCTTCCCATTGCTAAAAAACTGGAGCAGGAAGAGGTAGGGTCCGTGTGCTGCTGAAAAAGGCATATATATTATTCTGCTTGAAGCCTGGGAAGAAGGCAGTCTGGATCTCCGTCCCTCTGAATTGTCCATATGGCAGATGTGGAGAGAGGCGAGGGGACTGTGGGCTCTTCAAGCACTGAGACATTTTTCCTCTTGATACGATGAGTATCTGGCAGCACTTTGTGTCCATTCTTATCTCCAATTTTCCATCAGAAAGTTCGTATACAAAGGGCTCTTGACGCATCTCCTCATTCTCCATGAGTGTTTGCAGCCCTGGCATACCAATTTCTCAAGCTCCTTATTAATGATTCCAAGGGAGATCCTATTAAAATGGTGCTGTCAAGTTGGGTAGGACCAGCCTCTCTTCATCTGTCAAGGAGTCTCCTCTTGATTCCAACGGCCTTAAAAACACAATGAGACAAAAAAAAAAAAAAGACAAAAAACATCTCAAATTCACAGCATTTTCTGGGAAAACACAGATTCTGATCATTGTTACCTAATTTTATCAAAGTTGCTGTTCATGCAAGGTTAAACCACGTAGTTCAGAATCAGGAAATCAGGATCACAAAGGTGAAGATCGATCATAGTTTGGCTCCTTCTGAGAGCCCTTGTCAGGAGACGAAGACACCTACAATAAATGAGATTCCCCCAGTGCTGTCACATCCCTCCTTTTTGCAAGAGGTTTTGTTCACAACAGTATGGCTGGAAATATGTCTTTGGAAAGAATCATGTCACACTTCTGGAAAGCTGCTGTTCCTGAAGAGCTCTGTAGTCTCCACTCTGATTTCTTATATACATATAAATGGTCTTTCACAGATTCTTGGAATGATTTGGGTTGGAAGGGACCCTAAAGATCATCTTGTTCCAATTCTGCCAGGGGCAGGCCACCTTCTCTGTCTTATTAAAACACAGAAAATCAATTAGATCTTACAGCTCAGACTGTGATTAATCATCCTACAAACAACATATGGACACAGAGAAAAGGAATAGTTCCTGAAACATGTGGGATGTGTTCAACTAGTGAATGAACTGGGATAATCTGGGAAAACATCAGTTGGTTTCTGTGTGCTCCCCAGGAGGCAGGGTTGCCATGTCCATTCTTAGCCCTAAAATGTGGCCTTGCCCACAAACCACAGGTTTAGGACTGGATAGAAAAATTCTCTAGTCTTGGTGCTTCATGAACACGGAGGATGGAGATTCATCCATCTGCTCCTCAGCAGTGGAAAAGGGAATAACAGCATTTCTTTTCCATTGCTGCCTCTCCCTGCTTTGCCTTCCAAGCTGCTGACCTTTCCTTGGAGAAGTCCTTCTCTGATGTACGTGGTTTGTTCACCATCCAGGCTACTGACTTTTTCCTTTTCCTATCCAATATCTAAGTGCTGCCATAGTAAATGGTCATTATAAAGCTATAAATGGTTCACAGCACTCCAGTTAGGAAGCTGCACTTAATTGCATGGGGAAAAAAAAGAGGAAAAAATGAGCTGCTGCTGCAGTCCTTGATGAGGAGACCCTTGAACTCAGCAGAAGGCATTCTCAGGTCACTCCAGGGGCTGAAGAGAGTGGGATTAGATTTATTCCTGCTGGGTCAAGGGTGCGAGTAGAGAGACCTCTTAGAAATAGATAGTGAAGTTGGGAGAGTGGGAGACAGAGTTGAGTGCTTTTGTGTGGAGCTCGGACAGCTGAGCCTGATGTCAGAGATGCCATTTGGGCTGTGGATGAGTGGCTTCACCCCTTTTTCCTTCCTGCTGGCATCACTCTGAATGAATGAAGCACGGCCCATGGCTTACCTTTCCCTCCAGCTATTTCACACTAGGGTCATCCAAGTGCTCTGCAGCTTCTAGGGGGTCTGGAGAGAAACCAAGGGGTGAACTTGAAGGAGGAAGTGATAGCAGAGCAGCCCCGCTTGCCCTCAGAGCTTTGCTGAAGTCATTGATGCTGCTGGAATCCACTAAAGGATGCAGGAATCCATACGTGATTATAGCCCTGGGTGGACCAGCAACCTAGGGCGCTTGATCTGCCAGCTTCTGCAAGAGTGTCCCAGAAATCAGACTACAAAAACTGCTTTGCGAAGAGTACTTGAGAGTGTCCTTTTCACATTGCTTGGCCGACGGTGGCCTTGCTTTCCAATGCCTTTGGAGCAATTTGCATGGCATTACCCACAATGCCTGCAGCTGTAATGCTATTACAGCTTGGCAGCCTCTCTAACCTAATGATGACAAACACTGCAGTATTCCTTATCTGCTCTTTGCCAAAAAACCCCAATAATTATTTGGGGGAGGAAAAAACCGTGATTTGTCAGCTCTTTTTTTCCTCTTGTTCCCATGCTTTTTTTCTTACCTTAAAAAGGCTCTGGAGGAAGGAACTGGGAGAATGGGAAGTTTAGGAAAGAGCTGGCCTTGATGCCAACTACCTGCCTGCTAGTGTGGCAACCACATTGCTGAAGCACAGCCCATGTCCTACAGCTTCCCCAGCCCTTCTCCTGCCTTCTACTTCTCCTGCCTTTTTTCCTGATTAATTTATTACAAAGTAGTATTTCCTTTCATCTCAGCTTCGGGGTAGACACCTATGTTTGGGAGTAATGCTTCCAGGTGATGGTTTCAGTGCTGTCCTCTTCTAGGTCTTTGTTGCTCTCCAGGCTTTCATACTCATCTTTTGATAGGAAACACATATCTGAGTGATAAAATGGGATATTCTGTGCCTTCAACATAATTTATGCTTTTCTAGCAGTGCTAAGTTGGTGTTTGAACCTAAGATTTTGCCGGCTAGCTGTATATTCCTGGGAAAAACGCCTGTAAAAGGGTAGTTGCAGACCTGAGTTTTGCAATGTCGTGTCTGGTGGGTGCCTGCCTCCAGCAGAACCCCAGGATTTGGTCCTGGGCAGCCTCTGGAAAGCCAGGGAGACAGTGCTTTGGCAGGGTGGCAACGTGGCATTCTGTCATTGTTCACTGGCACAAACCTAGCTTTTCGTTATCTTGTTAAAGCAAACAGAGCTGGGACAATAAGCTCTGTTTGCCCACGGAGCAGAATTGGCTCCCGGCACGTGGCCACTGCTGCTCCAGCCCGGGTGATGGGTGACCCCGATGATGGGGATGTCCCAGGGGTGGGGCCAGGTGTCCTGGGGGTTAACAGCTGAGTGAAGGGTTTCATGATGAGGCTGGCATATGGCTTTTTCCAGCCTGGAGAAGCTTTCTCCTAGGGAAGCAGGGGTTGGCACTGGCAGCGTGCCAAGCTGGCCCGTCGGCCGCATCTCTCCAGACAGAAAATGGGAAGAATAAAGCTCGTAAAACACCCGTAATAGCTCTGGGTTTGGCTCCTGCTGCTTCCCCCTCTTCAGCTCACTTCCTTTTCAAACATCCCATTGGCTTCTGAGGGACAGCAGGGAACACATGCCTGAGACAGGCTTTGCAGCAGCCAAGTGTCCACACCCCAATCCTTTACTATGGGCTCTCTGAATCGAGGCAGAGCAAAAGTTTAGAAACCATCCTGAAAATAAAGTCACAGCAGCGCACTGGGGGCTCACTGAGGTGTAGGAGAGGTAACCAGGTTCCTTTGTGAAGCTGCCCCTCCCTCCTCCTCCCACTCTCTGGCTTATTAATTAACCTCTGTTAATTAAGCCTCAGCTCTCATTGCTAGAAGGTATCAGCATGTTCGTGAGCTTAGCAGGATGAAATATTATTAGATGTTCTTGGATAAAAGGAATGCTTCTGTGCTCAGAGCTTAATTTTTGGTGGCTGGCCTGTAAACTGGAGCTGGAAAACTGAGAAAGAAAAATTTTAGTTGAGAATTTGTGCCGAAA
Source organism: Mystacornis crossleyi (assembly GCA_013400655.1). Taxonomy (NCBI): domain Eukaryota; kingdom Metazoa; phylum Chordata; class Aves; order Passeriformes; family Timaliidae; genus Mystacornis; species Mystacornis crossleyi. The sequence goes on along the minus strand of VYZQ01040627.1, from coordinate 31,372 downwards.
GCAGTGAGTTTGGAGAGGAAAAAAAAAAAAAAGCTGTTTTCAGTAGCAGCACTCTCCTTAACCCCTCACTGTGAGCAGCCTCTGGAAAACAGGGAGCAGCTGGTGACACAGGAGATGTTGCAAAACAAACGCAGGTGCTTTGTTTGGCTGAGATCAGCTGAAGTTTGCCTGGTTTGTGACCCCTTTCTTACGTATGCTCAGTGCTGAGCCTTGTGGTGCCACCCTACGCTCTGGGAGAGCATCTGGCGTGGAGCATGAGCGGGAGGGATGTTTTCATCCCTCTGCCTCTTTGTACAAGGATCCTATAGCAATCCTATAGCGCAGCCAGGGCAGCAGGAGCGTGCCAGCTTATAAAGTGAGCAAACATAATATTTACATCAGCAAGACTGCCTGTGTTTGACCAGAAGCTAAACAATTTAAAGGGAAGATTGATTTGTTACGTTAAAGGGTAAACAGGGTCAGGGTTATGAAAAGAAGCTTTAAATACCATTCACAAAAGCAACATCCCAAATCCCTGCACTGCTCTTTCAGAGCTGGAAATGTCACAAAGAGATAATTCAGGCGTTAGAGGAGCTGCTACATGAAAGTGGCTGGGATGATGTCCACTTCACCCAGTTCAATACAGCTGGATTGGGAGCTGGGATTGGAATATTCAGGCTGTTTCCAGGTTGTTGGTTGATTTATTATTTATTTTAACTCAGGGGCAGAAAGCTGAGAATTTCCCATAAAATAAGAAGTTGGATTCAAAGGCAGCTTGTTTAGATAACAATGCAGCAACCTAAAATTGTTACAAAGAGCTTATAAAATTAAACAAAGCAAGCATGAGAGAAATTCAAAAGGTTCCTGTCCCCCACTCCAGTCAAATTTTAATTGCCAGGAATTCAAGGCAGCTGCATTTTTTGCTGGAAAAGTACTCTGCTGCATTTTTTATACCAGTTCCTTTTAACTGTTAGCACCCTCGGGAGCAGGATGGGGCCTTACTCCATGGGTCAGATGGGCTGTGTGTGGAGCAGGGAATTTTGGGGAGGTGTGTGGGGGAAGCCAAAAAGGCTCTGGCTGCCTATTAGGCAGCTCATCATATCTCATGGCAGAAAAAATTGAGGGTTATTTGGCCCTGAGTCATGCAATGAATGGCCTTCAGCATGTTTCACCCATTTTCCCATGAGCAGGCTGTGACTTTTTCCTCCCCAAATGAACCATGACAAGCCCTATCCAAACAGTAATAATAGTAGTAATAACAGTAATTATCCCAGTAGCAAAATTAATCATAAACCCCTCTTTTTTTCTTTTTAATTTGCTGCTCTCAAGAGCACAGAGCCACTGATTGCTGCTGCCTGGGTTGCTGTGCAGGGATCCTCCTGCTCCAGCACCTTCCTGGCCAGGAGTTTGATGACCCAGAGCTTGTCTGGGGTGCACTGAGACTTCTGGGGCAGAATTTGGGCATTCCAAGCTGCTTGAGCTCCATATGTTTGGTCCCTTTTGCTTTCAGGGATCCCCACTGGGTTCAGTTCTGCTGCGTGAATGCCCTCTCCCACTCACCAGATCCCAGTAGCCTTGCCAAGAGGGAATTAAATCATCCTCTAATACCACTAAAGTCATCCCTAGCCCCAGATGCTGCTCTGAGGCACTGCCCTGTGTGTTCCCAAAGCTCTCTGGGTGCAGTGACATCATGAGACACTTGTGGAAGGATGATGAAGCTCATCCAACAGGAAAGGACAACTGGGAGAGCAGCATCCTGGATTGATACTCTGCTGCTTGGGAGCTTTTGCCCTTTATTCTCTTTTCCCCCTTTGCTCTCCCAAAAGCAGCCTCTCTGGAAACAATGTCTTTAGAGGCCTGCTGGTGTTTCTCCATGCCAGCAGAGTCGGGAAGCTGTGTCAGGGCTGCAGCAGGAAGCAATGCTGATCCATGGTCGACATATGGAAGGGTTCCTAATCAAGCCAAGGAAATGCAGCCCCCATCCCAATGCTGTTCTGGGTGCTTAACACCACAGCAATCCATCACTTTGTAAATATCTTCTGGTTTATTACATATTTGTCAGAAATTGCATAACTTATAATCCAATTAAACAATAATTACATTGTAATGGTTTTGTAACTATGGCATTAATTAACTTTTATTGCCCTGTAAATTAAGCATGGTATTGATATGGAACTGGGAGCAGACAGCTGGCTCTGGTGGTGGCAGGAGAGGGATGGGGAGCCCCAAAAGCTGTTGGGGGAATCATCAAGGGCTGTGGTCACATAGTTGGCCTTAGCAAGAGGAAGCTTTATCCAAGTTGTGAGCATCCTGTTCCTCCTGGGGAGGCCTCTTTTTCCATGGAAGAGAAGGGTCCTGGTGGCCAGGGGTTTCTGGGGACCAGATTTGTGGCATTGACTTGGAGCTGGTGGAGTGGAGGAGTGGAAAGTTGGTTCCATGTGGGGAGAGCTTCTGCACACTGATGTTCATCCATACCAAACACCCAATTCACCCACACTTTGTAGGTGCTCAAGAGATGGGACCTCTGGCCAAGGTCCTCTGAGGTGCTCTGATGCCTATCATGCCTTCTCAGGGGAGGATCTGCGGCTCACCAGTGGGAAATCCTCCTCTTGAAGAGGGTTCATTAGCGGAGGGTGGCACTTCAGACAGCCTGCTGTGGATGGCAAGGCCATGTGCTCCTGCCAGCTTGCTTCCCATGGGTAAGCCATGCTGGGATAGTGCTCCTTCCCCAGTTAGTAGGGAAAGAGGAACCCTGGGAAAGGCCGGACTTGCAGCTGCTTTGTGGACCCAGCTTCTCCTTTCCCTCTTTCGGGAGAGATGTGTTTGTGCTAAACACTTCCAGCCACTCTGTGCTCTCCTGTCTCAACACGGGTGCTATGGGTCACAGAATCTGGATTGTCAGGACCACGGGTACCCCTCTACCTGTCACTCCCACCCATTTCAATCCTTACATCCTGTTTTAGCTCAGCCGAGACAGAGACTGTGACTCTTGGGCAAGCTCCTTCCTGCCTGGTACAAAGGGCTGCGAGGAGCAGGGATTTGCTTTGGGAGCGGCTTTCCAGGAAGGATGGGCAATCAGAATCCTATCTGGGCCATCTACCACAGGCTTTCAGGTGGAGCAGGGAGGCAGATCCTGCCTCTGCTCCTCACCGCTGTTTATGGCTTGGGATTCGGTCATTGGATGTGAGTGAGAGCGCATCCTGAGACAACCAGTGATGCTTTATATGGGGTGAGTGGCTTTTCCTAAGTTCAAGTAGGGAACCAGCAAGTTGAATCCTGGTGACATTGGTAGCCAAACTGAGGTGCCAAACTCTGACCAAATATAGCTACTTCATTTTTGGGGGGATTCTGTGCATCTGCGCTGATGCTCCTTGATACCTCGGAGGTGGCAAGGGAAATATTTGCAGCCTAAACCTTCCAGATTTTGGAAAGCAAATCTCCAGGTCTTGCGGGGTTTGCCTCTCCCGCTCCTGAATATACAGCACGCAAGTCTGATGAAAGGTTGGAATTTATTGCTGAAGCTTGAGAAACATGTTCCTTACACCAGGCATTCTTGGAAACTTGAAAATCAGCCTGGCCGCTTGCAGAACCAGTGGAGTGATGCAGATAGGGAAATGTAACAAAAATAATTATCCTTTTGATCTGGCCTGATCTCTACATCTCCTCCCCACTTTCTGAACCTTGTTGAACAACCTGTCTTCTTCCTCCTGGGATTTTTCCTCACTGGCATCCTCCTGCTTCACCATGTGTCCACTCTGAACTCTGCAATCACCCAGGACACACAAGGAGCCAGGATTTGGCTGTGCCTTGTCCTAGTTTTTTTGTGCTGCTTTTAAAAAAAATTTATACGAGTATATTTGTCTCATAAAAATCACAGTTTACATGTGCAGAAGAGCCATCTTATTCATGGAACACTACTCACTGGGACTCAGTTCCCCTCTAGGCAGAGCAGGCAAGCCATGGCTGCTGCCAGTGGGCTTCTGACTGGGATAAAACAATTATGGAGACCTGCCACCTTGTGGGAGCTGGGAGTTGTGGCAGGACTCCCCCTTCCAGCCCCTCACTTTCTGAGCACGCTGAGCTTAGAGGCATCTTCAGGCTGGATTTTGGGATGTGCACGTCTATGGAGGCAAAGCATGAGCTGGAGGGTGGGGATGGGCAGTGCTGTGTTTGGCCTTGATTTAGACTGGGTCCCTCTGGATGCTTCTGTACCCAAAAGGGGACAGAACAGTTTTAGCCACCAAAAGAATGGTTAAAACCCACTCTCCCTTAGAAAAACAAAGGATGGGGAGAAAGAAATAAGTGAAGAGAGATGGTACGAGGTGAGCTGTGGGGATCGGTGATGGGAGTGCCATCCATCATGTTCACTTTCTCCCGATGGGAATTCCCACTCTCCTTCTCCAGCCAGCATTCCAGCTCTGTGACTGCCTCAGTGAGTGCTTCCCGGGTGCCCCATCCCCTTGTCCTGGGTTGATGATCCATCTTCTCTTGCTCTGCCCTGCTCTCTAAGGCTGTCATGGGGAAGGTGAAGAGCATTTGTAGGAGTAAAAACTGGTGTTTGTGGTAGCTTGGTTTTTCTCCTAGAGAGTTTCTGATCCTGGAAGAGAGATGGATGTAGTGAGGCATGGAAAACACTCCCCAGTATTGCTGAGAGGCTTCCCTATTTCTTCTCCCCTCTCCTTTATTGAATTTCCATTTTCTTTTTAATTGGGGAAGTTAGCTTTTCTCTCACCTGGATGTCAATCCTTCCATGGCCAGCCAGCCTGTGCTCTCACAGCATCCTGCTTTCCTGCAGTGATGGGATAGGACGTTGTTACAGGCACCTCTAACTTCAGGTGGGCACCAGGCAGCAGGAGGATCATTCTCCTCTGGCAGAATGATCTGATGTGTGAACAGCTCTAGTGACCAAGGTGGAGGGAAAAGAAGGAAAAAAGGAGATGCAGGGAAAAAATAAAATGAAGTGATTTCCATAAATAGGTCTGAGCTGTTAAGTAAAATACTTTTCATGGCTAGTTGTTAAACATCCGCGGGGTTTATTTAATGCCTGGGTTTTTCCACCTATCCAGCTCTGCTGGCAGATGTATCCATTGTTTTGGTCCCCGCACCTCATCCTGGTGGCCGAAGGCCGTGCCCATGGCAGCTTTGGGAGAGGGGAAGGTGTTTATTGTCCAGCAGAGCTGTGTCTGCAGGTATGCATTCCTGCCTGGCTCCTGGGGCAGGAGGAAAGTAGCAGCCTGAGTTATGCCTCATGATACGCCTGGGGTGTGCCTCATGATACACCTGGGGGTGCCTCATGATACAGTATTTTGGTGCCAGAAGCAGTCTGAGAGCACCCAGCACTGCCCTGCTCCTAATCAGAGATGACAGGACTGAGGAAAAGGAGAGGAGCAAGGGAAGACATTGGGAAAGCAAAGTGGTGGCTCTTCTTCAATGAGTCCTGGGCTATCACAATCCTTGGATGGGCACAGCATGGTGGCAGCCCCTCACCCTGTGAAGGGGCACCCAGGGTTGGTGCCACCCAGGGCTGTGACCTGAGCAGTGTGAGCAAGTGGGGCCTTACTGGGAAGAATAAAATAAAGCTCCCTTCTGAGCGGGAGGAGGGGGTAAGAGAGGAAGTCTTCAAGGAAATTTCCTTTCCTTAAAGGTAATATGTTATTTCCCAAATGGCTGCAGGAGGAAAACCCCAGAGAGACCCAGGCAGGACCCAGCCATGGACACTGGGTGCCCTGGGTGTCCCAGTGTCACTGTGTAAGTGGTGTCCATCTGGAAGGACCCAGGGAATGTGATTATTACCATTTATTTAAACTTTTTAAACTGGCAAGCCAGAACTTCAACCTCATCCCGGTGAAAACTTGAGTCACACAAATCCACTGGTTAACCTGGAATTCATCAGACATTGAATCCTTGAAGTTTTTTGATTTTTTTTTTTTTTTTTGGATTAGATTACTGACACCTCCTGACTTCCCTGAGGCTGAGCAGGCGCTTCCAGCGAACCCAAGCATCCTGATCCCCTCTGTGCCAGCTAAAACATTCCAGGATGCCCTGGGTCACACTAAAACATATTCCTGGGCTGTGGCACCTGTACTTTTGACAGGGAGGGGGAGGCAGGAGGAAGGAAGAGTAATTAATCACCGAAGATACTTTGCTTGTTTATTTTAACAACTGGAGTTTAGCTTGAATTATTTATGCTGAAGGTTCATAATGCACTAGGAAATGCACTGCAACATATGTCATCCAAAGGATGAAGCCTGGGAAATGTGAAACCATGCTCCAGCCCTATTAAACTTGAGTTCAGGTGGGAAGTGGAGGAACATTTTTTTTTTGCTTTCCAGCAAATTAATAATGTGTGCTGATTAGCACAAAAGAGATTAGCAAGGTTCCTCTCCATGTGCTTTGTTTCATCAATAGAAAGTTAATTAACAGCCCTCTGCCTTCTGATAGCCAGTTATAAAAAAACACTCTGGACCTTAATCTGAGATTATGAGTTTGTTAATTTTCTTTAATTTTAGATATGAGCTGGCCAGGAGGAGTTTTCAAAGTTTGGATTTACTCATACTTTCCATATACTCCACTTTCCCACACTTTCAGGGTGATGCTGCATGGGGTAGAGCATTGGGGCTCTCTCTTCCAGCCTGAAATTGACCTGTTTTACCCCCCAAAAGCCCCAGAAAGTTATTAAAATCATATGTAAAAATTTGGGATGTTCTACAGATAAGCAGGAGTGATAAGGACCAAAGATACAGTGTGGCTTGTGAGACAGAGAGGCTCTAAAGAATTTTTAATAACAGGATAAAGTTTTGTAAAATAAGAACATCACCCTGTTACAGTCCCATGGACCCAAAGAGATGCAATTACAGAAACTCTAGCCCTAAAGTATAAATCCCTGGAGTGAGGTAACAGTTTGCTGAGCTCAGGATGAGGAAATGTCCAGTCCTGTAGTATTGTGGTGCTAGATGTAAATTAAAAATTAAATGAAGGCTAAATATCTTGGAAGCTTTGGCACCCTGGAATACGTTCTGCCCCTCAAAAGAGACATACTGCTAGAGTGCTTGGAAAAAATGACATTATACTATGGTCCTTTGCTCATACCTTCAGCTAAGGCCTCTCTCAAATCCCTGAGTGTTTTGTTTTCCCACATTTGCCTTTACTTTCCCATAATTAGTGCTGTCTCCATTAAAGCCCTGGCAGAGCTGCAGGCCGCATCCACATCAAACCTGGTCCTGTCCCTTTCCCCAAGGGGAGTGTCTGGACCATCAGGTTTTACACCTGGGCATCAGCAAACCTGCCAAACGTGCCCACATGCCAAGTCCAGGTGCCACCCAAATTCCTCTTCGAGTTCTTCCCAAAAGAAGACAAGCCGAAGTCCTTCTCCCAGCTCTCCCTCCCGGGTTTCAGCCCTCCCTTTCCAGCCCAGCATCCCAACCACCGTCCACGGAGAAACCACAAAGAGGAGAGGCTTTTGCCCAAAGACACTGCCCAAATTAAGGACGAGCCAGGAGCTCCCGGCCTTTGATCTCATGCACGGTGAAAATAACTCATCTGGCTGACAGCAGCTTTGCCCTTCCCTCGCCTGCCCCCACCCCGCTTAATTAAAGGGAACAAAGAAAAAGTTGCTAATTAAAAGGAACAAGGGAAGGAGCAGGAAGAGCACGTGGGAGGGAGAGAGGGAAGGGGTGGCAGAGCAGTGTGGGGCAGTACTGGGACACTGGGATTGGGAAGGAGCCGAAAGCAAAGCTTTGTTGCTCATATCCTGGTGCAGGCTGTCCTGGTGCTGTTGGATCTGGGAAAGGGGTGCTGCTAAAGCACCCCAAACCTCCAGCAAATTCAATCCAGGGGCAAGGGACGGCTAAACGAGCTGTCTCAGGCTCTGCGTTGCAGGACCTGCTGTGTCGTGATGCAATTTAATCACTTAGCTGCCTTCTCTCCACCCTCCAGCTGCTCTTAGCAGGATGCAGGAAAAGGTGGCTCATCGTTTTGGCTGGGTGCCCACTGGGCATGGCTCTGATCCCTCTCTCCCTGCTTATGGCAGGCCATAAAGTGGGGTGATTGTGAAAGAGGGACTGTGAAGTGCAGTTACGGAGTAAATTTGGAGACAAATGAGTGGGCGGTACTGATGTGTGAAACATTTGGATCTGGAAAGGTATTCTGTGACTTTCAGAGAGGAAAAGAACATACAGCCTGTAGGTCCAAAACCTCCTTCTAGCTGTAGTAACGTCTCCTGGCTTCACCTCATATGCTTGTTCCCAGTGACTTTGCAGAGTCTCTTCCTTCCCGAGGAAGAATGACATGCACCAGCAAGGCTTCCCAGGAATGCTCAGATGCAGGACAGCCATTCCTGCAAAGCTTCAGGTTACAGGCACCATGCATGGAAAGGAGGGGTGCTCTTCAGAGGGGTATGTGGCACAGACCTGCCTGGCTGCCCCCTGTGTGGCACAACCTATCTCTAATGATGGCTCCTGCTGGAGCTCATCCTCACCCATAAACAATCCATAAGGATTTTTAGAAGTTCAATAGAACTGGATTTTAGTCACAGTTTCTCTGGGCAGCTCTCACTTCATAGCTTTCCTGCTGCTTCACAGTGCAGCACTTGCAATCCTCTAATTCATGTCCTGGTGGGAAGAGACCCCACGTTTCATGCGCTGTCCCTCTTTGGCAGGTTTCCACTGGGCAGATCTCCTTCCCTGGCACTATCCGGGCTCTCTCTCCCCTAACTTTGGGGTTGCAGGCAGAATGCATTCCCTGGGGAAGGCAGCAATACTGGCAGTGCTATTTCCGACCCCGCATCTTTCCCTGCTGCCAAGGGAGGCTGGCTCTCCTATGAAAGGTGTGCTGATTTGGGAATCCGACAGGTCAAAGGAGCACCTCACCTTGAAATGTGTCTCCAGTCAAGGCCAAGTAAGGATGCTCCGGGAAAAGGTAGGAAATAAAGGATGGGTTTAGATCTGCTCATCCGTAACCTGCCAGCAACTTACCATCCCCAGCAGAGGTCCATGTGCATCCTCCCATCCTATCCCTGCTCCATGTGCTCCCATGAAGAGCATGTTCTGTGTAGGGCCTGGAGCTGGACACAATGATCCTTGTATATCCCTTCCAACCCAGGATATTCCAGAATTCTGCGTTCCCCTTCCAGCTGACGCTGGAGGGCCCTTTCAGAAGCACAAATCAAAGCTGTTTCCATCGTTACCTCCAAGCTGTCCCTGTGCCTGGTTTTGTGTGTAATTCATGTCTTCAGGCAGGTGTGCCCTGCCCCTCCATAGATAATGCCCAGCTCCCACTGAAGTTGTTCCTATCTCTACTGCCATGTGTCTGAATCCTACTTCCTTGCAGGCCAGTGATATTTTTTGAGGGAGACCCTTGAGCAATTCTGCATCCTCTCTGGGAAAATCTCAACTTTTGGGGGGTAGTTTTTCTGGTTTTGTTATGATGGTGATGATTTTTCTCCTTGTCTTCCCTGTGATTTGTCCTTCATCTACTGGCAACCCGATGTTGTGCTGACGGACAATGTGACCTGACATCAGTGGGGTCGAAAAAACGTAAAAAAAAAACCCCAAAACCAAACCCAAAATTTAACAATAAAATAAACAGCCAGGGCTGGCAGAAGGAGAGGAGAGAATCAGAAGGGTTGCTCAGGGAGCTTGCTCAGCAAGCAGAGGGGTGAAAAATCAACATAAGGATGGAGACAGGGCAAAAATTTTATGAAAGCCAAAGAGAAAAGGAGGACACAGGGAGTTGCAGGGGAGCAGGAAGAGTTTGTGAGGGTCTCGGGGGAGATTTCCTCAGTGTTGCTCCACTCCATCTACATGTGCCAGGAGTAGCAGGGGTCCTACTGTAGCTCAGCACTACTCAAATTATCCTGGGCTCCAGGGAAAACACCACTCACATGTATTGTTTGGAAAAATGCATCCTGTTCCACCTGTCTTGCCATTACAAATAGAGGAGCGACAGGAGACAAGAGAAACATCAACTTCCATCCAGGAGTCATGGAGGAGAATGGCAGGAAGGGTGGGGGGACAGCCCATCTCCCTGCCTCCTTATCTGTCATTAACCCAGGTGCTAATGAAGTGCAACCAGACAGTTTCCTTCTTCTGATGGAAAGCTCAAAAGGAGCACCACTGGCTAATAAGGACATTAGAGGCTGATCTCTCCCTTGTCATCCTCCTATCATTTTAATATCAGGTTAATTTCACTGTAATGTAGATTAATTGGCACCTTCCTACCTGCAGATTCCTCTGACAGTCAGAAATATTTTTGTTTTTCTGAAATTGTGTTTCCCAGCCAAATAAAACTGTTTTCTTGGATTTGGAAGAGAGGTGGAGAAAAAGGGTGTCTCTGCTGCAAACCAGAAACAAGACCCAGACAGAGGCTGAGCAGGAGGAAAAAACACATTTCATTATTCAGTGAGGAAATTCATCTCGTCCATTCCCTCACTGGGCAAGTGCCAGTCCCTCTTTGCTCAGTGTGATGGCAAGGCAGGATGAAAGGAGGTTAAATGTGGCAAATTATGTGAGGAAAAAGCAGGGGCAAGCATCATCAAGTGTCTGGCCCTTCAGACTACAGGAGCCAAAAGCCCTTCTCTTTGTATAAATGTCTTTGCTTGTTTTCCTCCTGGGGTGAATTTGGCAATTCCTTCATTTCCATATGGTGAGCAGCCAAAATCCAAGCTCTTGTTGTCCCACCGTTGTGCTGCAAGGCTGGAAAAGGGAAGGGTAATTGCACAGATGCAGACATTGGCTGTGTCCAACTGAGGTAAAAGTTGTGATGGTGTGGAAAGGAGCTGTGAGGGAAACCTCCAGCTCCTCTTTAGAAGGCTGTCAGAGCAAGGCTGGGTGGAAAATCCAACAAAGGAAACCAACACAGTCTTCTGAAAGCTGTCTAGAAGTGGGACAGCAAATCTGGCACAATGGTTGGTCTATCACTGCTTTGAGACAGGAAGGGTGATTCAGAAAGGGAAACAACATTGGAGGAGTTTTGCAAATATCTTTCAGAAGTTGTGGACCAGGCTGCTGGGGAGCCCATCTGGGATCGTGTGGAGCATAGGCTGAATTGTTCAAGGTAAAGCTGTTTTGTTGGTGCATCCACGTGTCCGTAGAAGTGTAGGTGGGGAAGGAAGCCCAGCCTTGAGGAGCAAGGATTGGCTTGGCCATGGATCTCATTCCGTAGGCAATATGGACACACCTGACATCTGCCAATGGGCCGAACTCAGGTGCAGCTGGTGACAGCCACGACAGCTCATGCAGGATTTTGGGATCAATGATTTTCTGCTGTGAGAAATATTTTCCACCCCTGAGCATGCAATTCTGAGGTAATGCTTCCTTTTAATAAGGAAAAAACCAGGTTTCTGCAACCTTGGATGTTCTTCATGTTTCTCATTACTTGTGCCCTAATCATGTCCCCAGACAGAAAAAGAAAGAACCTTTTACACCTGACTAATTCTGCTGCTGTTACTCAGTGCTGCTTTCACACCACTTTCAGCCTGCCAAGACACCCTTGAATCTGTTTAGAAAAGGTTAGGATCCTAAGTAATAAAAGCTATTCCCCCCACCCCAAACCTGAGGGAGAAATGTAAAAAAGTGTGTGAGCTGGGGTTGGATCTATTATTACTCTTTCTTCTTTCCCTGTGTTATGAGACGTGTCCCACTTTTCCCTGGGGAATCCACTGCTCCTGTGAGCCCAGTGTGCCAGTGTGGATATGGGACAAGAGGTTAATTCGTAGCCCTGTGATGCACGAGCTTTCCCTTTGCACAAATATTGATCCAAGGCTGTTCAAATATCCATCCTGGCTGGAACAGCAGCAGTTTGATATTGCTGCCGGAGATGCAGAAGGACATCGGAGGAGAAAGGAGCAGGGAAAGAAAGAACTGGGTAGAGATGCGGGCATCAGTGTTCTCGCCTTCTCCCTTCCCTTCCCAACTTAAATATCTTTTTATTGATGTTTGTCTTACTGGGTTGAGCAATCTTTCAAAGGAGAGGGAAGCAGCAGCGTTGTTCCACCCTGGGCATTCATTAGACAATACCATTTCACCACTTGAGTTGTCTGAACTGCCTGGGCAGTGTTTAGGAGAAGGTTAAATAGAGCTGTTGAGTTCTGGGCAAATAAATCTCCTTCTGCCAGCTCAAAACAGGAGAACTTTTGCTCTCCTGCCTCTTGCCCAGAAGAGCAGTCAGAACAGCTCCTTTGCTGAAGGAGCACAAGCAGGGCTGGTTCTGTCCCTCAGCAGCACAAAACCAGTCAGGCTAAGGAGATGCGGAGGTTTTAACCCACCCCAGTGGGTTTTGAACATGCCCTGCTTTAGGCAAAATGCCCGCTCCCTCCGCCTGGTGGGCTCCGCCTCACTCCACGCCAGAGCTCTCTGGAATTCTTTCTCCGTGAATACTAATGAGAAACCTTTGTAAATTAGCTGATTAGTCAGCTCCCCTAATTAATTAATTACTCTGTTCTGCTTTCACTTGTGCTCTCCTGTTGTTTCCCCAACCTCAGGTTGAAGGAATGAGCGCGCACGTGGCTGTGCCGAGATCTTATCCTGCTTTGAAGGCTTTAAACTTGCATGATTCAGCCGTGTAGGGCTGACACGTGGCCGACCTTACACAACTTCTCTCTTTCAACCCTTTTGTGTTGAGTGCTGTACCTGCCTCCTGTGCCACGGACTGGGAGTCTCCAGTGCCGGCTTATGCAACCGTTCCCTCCTCCGTCCCCGCTGCCAGCAGCTATTCCCGTTAAACTCCAATTCATCTTCCTGCTCCGTGTGACATCTTGCCACTGCCTGCGGATCCAGCAGGTTTCTCCCAAAGCTGGAGGAGAGGGGATGTGTTGTCTGGAACTATTGAGGTGTGAAGGCACGGTAACAGTCATGCAGGGTCAGACCAGGCATCTCCCAAACAAAATCCTGTCTCTGATTGTGGCAATGGCGTGTTCCTGGAAACCTGTATAGGTACTGCGTCAACAGCAGCTGGGATGCTCCGGAATATTTTCCCAGCCTCCTGTGGTTTGTAGATCAGGGACCTCCTCACCCACAAGCGATGTGTTTGTACATAACAGCTTCCGCACAAAAGCTCTTGGCAAGAAAAATCCAGATTTTTTAATCAACTCTTCTGAGCTCCAGGCAGGCACAATTCCTCTGTTGAGGAGTCCCATGGCATAGAGACAGGTTGGGTACAAAAATAGCTGATTTTTTTTATTCTGAACTGGTGAGCTTCCTCTGATGCCCCAGTCCTTGCTCCAGGAGAGACGGAAACAGTTTTTCTTGTGATTCTCAGATCTCTATCATCCCTTTCCAAAGCTGAGGACCCCTTACCTAGCTAGCATTCCTTGCTCCTTTGATCATCTCGTTGCCAGCCTCTGAAGCTGCTGTTCCCTGAATCTGTGATAGTTACCCTATAACCTTTGGATGGGGAGGAGGGGTACACAACTTCATGGAGGACTCAAGGCAGGGACAGTGCTTTCTGTGTTGTCTTTTGCTCTTCCCCCTCTGCAAGTCTTTTCCTTGATCCTCCATGGAAATTTATGAGCATGGTAAAAACCTGAGAGGGTCAAGGAGAGGAGGCTGTCTTGGTCAGGGGCAGCCCAGGAAGGGAAGACTGCAGGAGGAAATTTAATGGGTTGTGAAAGAAAAACAAGCATTAATGAGAGAGAGAAAAAAACAAGGGAAGTGCCAGAAAAAAAAGCTCTGATAATCTTCAGGTGGACATTTTCATGTGGCTTTGGCTGTTGTCCATGTGGTACATCTTCTGTCCCTTCTATAGGGAAGGTGTGGGAGATAAGCAGGCACTGCAAGTCACACCACAGTAGAGACCTTCCCCTCAGCAGGAGCTGCACAGAGGAAGCTGGTTTATTCTAGCAGCATCTTGGACCCTCTTCTGAGGTATTTTGGGGTGACTATAAAGGTAGGTGCCACACAGGGGTTGTTAAGCAGGGACTTTCCTCACCCCAGACTTGGTGTTGGCTTTGAGGGCACTGTTAAGACTTTACTCTTTTGCTGCTGTCACATCATCCTCATGAAGGGCTCAGTGATGATTCCATCTGTAACCAGGGGCAGGATTCCACCCCCCACCCCCCCCCCGCTCCTGACTTTCCCATTTACAGATAGAAATGGAGAGTGTGGTATGGACCCTTAAGCTGCTTAGACACTTGAGACTTGGAAATCTTAAGCATATTAGCAGCTAGAGGTCCATTATTATTCATTGAATCTCTCTTGGGCCGATTGGAATCCTCCTTTTAATTGTGTGCATTTCCCTCTGTCCTTTTATCACGGAAGAAAAATAAAAAGGGTGAGAGACACAGCAATCGTGTTACCTCATTACCCCTAGCCCTGGAATCTGCTGGAGCAGGCTGGAGTCTGCTGCAGCAAAAGGAGGGAGAGGTGCTCATTTTACACATTAATGGCAAAATGACATCCCCCTTCTATGTCCCTTAGCATGCCACAGTTAATAATTCACATTTCATTAACATGTCTGCATGGCCTTACAGTGTTTCCCTTCTGTCAATTAAGAGATATTGGGAAGGCTTAGAGGAGCGGGAATTGGGGCAGGACCAGCTGAACCAGCTGCTTCAGGCTGGACTTAAAGCAGACAAGCTTTCAGAGCAGGGGAGTTTTGGGATCTCCTCTGTATGTTAATGTATTAGATGTACTGGGGTTACAGCTCCTCACCAGCTTGTAAGGAAGCAGAGAAGGTCCCTCCAGCAGGAGGATACCTTATAATATCCTGTTGGTCAAGCAGGAATAGGGGAAGAGAAGTGTTGTGGACTATCACAACCTGGCCTGGCTGTAGTGATAGAGGGGAGGGAGCTGAGAACACCAAAGCAAAACATCCCCATACTTGTAGGTCAAACCCTGAACTAACCACACTCTCAGTGCACCAAGCCACTGGCAGGAGTGGTTTTAAAGGGGGTTAAAAAAACACATCCTCGGAGATGTTGGCCATACAAGTCCTGCTGCCAGCTTAAAGAATTTTACATGAGGAAACTTGTCTCTTCAGCTTGGTTTTCCACACACTGAAACATTAATCAGCTTTTGAACCATGTACCGTATGAAATATTCATCTTTTCTCCTTGTGAAAAACAAACCAGAAACCCCAGATATCTTCAAAGCTGTCTTGTGGCATTCCATGCTCTGATCCTTTAGGAATTGCTGTGTCATTTTCACCAAAGTTTATTTTGTGATTGCTCAAGAGTGAGCGAGCTAAAAATCACTTCAAGAGAGACTTTACTGGTGTGTCTGGGTTTCAGAGAAAAATGGGTTTTGAGTTGGAATTTGCTGGCCAGACCCAGGCTGGTTTTGTTTTCCTGAAGGAGAAGAAAGGGGTTTAATGCCATTTTCAAACCTAATGTCATGGAGAGCCCATTCATGCTGTGATCCATCGGCAGGTGATTTCTTGATTAAAATGTTTGAAGAGAAAGCAGCTTAGATCAGCCACCCTTGAAAGGGGAGAATTCTGTCCTGCCGGTCCTTTAAATTGGTGGAAAACCCTTCCCCAGTGGACACTGATGTCTTTCAGGAAGGGTAAGAGCCATGAGACTTGCAGGGATGATCTTCCCCTTCACAGAGATGGGTAAATATCCTCGGCAATGCTGCTCCTCTCAAACTTATTAAACTACGTGCACTTGGAAAGGAGCCCTCATAAATAAATGTAAAACAAAAGAAAATTAAAAATCAGATATAAAATTTGCCTTCCATTAGCAGACCTTAAGGCACTTTTAGAAACATTGGATGAATGAAGTCTCTTCCTTGCCCTGTCTGGGGTAAACAAATCCATCCTGTCTTTCAGCTCAATCTTGCAGTAATGTCATAATCCCACCTTTATTACATCACTGTTGTCATGGAAATAACTGTGATTTCATAAAGTCTCTGTAATGACTTTACCACAAGATCCATTAGGATGGGAAGATGGATTGTGAAGGCTAGAAAAATGCTTTCTTTAAGCAAATGCATACTGGATAATTAGCAAATGTGGCAAAGCTAAGGAATGGAAATTGGATGGGAAAAAATAAATGGATCCATCTTTAACACGGGTTATTTATGAACATTTTCTTTGATTTGGTTTCAAATGGCACAAAGGCACTATTATAATATTCCAGATCAGTCCAGAAGTCCCATACTTCAGGGCATTGTCAGCACATGTTGAACAAAAAGCCAAGCCCTGCCCTAACCTTTTCGCTCTGAGATTACTCAGGGTTTGAAATAAAGGTTTTGGGCTTTCCCTGTTGGCCCAGGAACCTCTGGCTTTACCTTTGCCTAGCTGAATGGAGGAGCAGTTGGACATTGAAGAGGAAGATCCTGGGGGTTGCCCTGGCCAGGAAGCCTTTTATGTCTCCAAGGTCTTCGGACTTGCCTGAACTAGGGAGCCTGGAATGGGTAACCCCTCCAAGGCCGGAGAGGTGCTTGATGCTAGGATCCTGGGCATCTGGAGGAGGCAGATGGTGGGATTAAATTTTGGATGAGTAGGAGCTGGGATACAGAGTGGCAAAGAAGCTGCTTTGGCTTGTGTCTCATTGAAGGCGTTGAAGGAAGAAGGCTGTGGAAACTCCCTGTGAGTGTTCAGAGGTGCAGCGCTGGATGCAGTACCTGGCTGGAATGCCTGTGAGTGCCCCTTACATTGCACCCTCAACATACAAGCGGGTGGCTGCTGCCCATTTCCCTGCAAGGAGACACGGGCAGGTGATTAAAAGTTTGATGGACTATCAGAGCTTCCTGAACAAGAGTCCTGAATCTCTCAGCACTCCACACATCAAAGTGACCTTGCACGAACAGTTAATGCATGGAGGAACTCCCACTCTGGTTTCTTTTCTCCAAGAACCTTCTGATGCAGATGGCTTTTTCCTTATTTCTGCTTCCTTTAGGAGCATCTCAATCCCTTATTGAGGTGTATTTATTTTTAATTTCTGGAGAAAAATACTGTATTTGTGATGGTGAGGCACACGTTTCTCGCTGAACAGCCTGGCACACTGTGATGGAGGAGGGAGCAAAGTGCTGGCAGTGGATTACACTCTGACCTGTGCAGTCCCGTCCCTCCTGTCCCAGTGCCCCTGTGGCACAGCTGGCAGCACCACGTGCAGTCAGCCCCCTGGGAGACACTTGAGCTCAGGGAACAGGGAGGAGCAGGGCACCGGAGTTCAGGGAGGAGGTGTGAAAACACCGTGCTTGGGAAATGCACAGGCACTGCACAGAAATGCTCAGTTGAGGGCTGCTGGTTCAGTGCTGAAACACCTCTCGGTCAGCAGGGGCTGCTTGTGCTGCCCTTCCCTTCAGAGTTCAGCATCTCTTCAGCTCCTCCTTGCCAGCTCTGCCTGGCATGGGAGCAGAGATGCAGAAAAGCACTCATGAGCTAATTGAAGTGGTCACATCCTTGCCAGCAGCATTTCCCACTTAGCCAAATTTGATCTAAAACTAATCTCCTAGTCAAGACAAATCTCTTCTCTGCAATCCTCTTATTATATTTACATATTGGAATCCAGGGATGGTTACTGAACTGGGCCATGGTGAGACTTGTGGGGACAGCTCCTGAAGTCCCTGACACTGCTGGCTGGACAGGGTACAAGGTACTAGTGACTCCTGCATTCCCTAAATCCCTGTCTCCCCTGAAGGAATCTGAGGAGTGGAGTAACTGGAGCCCAGTTCAGCTGCTTAAAGTAGCTTTGAGCTGACGATCTGACTGTTCCTCCTGGTATGTGAAAAATACCAGCTAAGGAAAAAAAGCCCTGTGGTTGGATTCGACACAGATGCATGATGATCAGTGAACATTATCTTGTTAATCAGATCTTGCCTAAATTTAATTGCCAGCGCTGTTATTGACTGCTGTCAGGCCCATGATGAAGACAGAACATGACTTGTCTTTGAGAAATAACAACTTTTGGTGATTAATTATTGCTGCCGGTCACGTGCCGTTGTTAATGATCTCCTGGGATGTCTGGCTGGAGCGGGAGGAGAAGGTGTGAGCCCCTTGTCCTGGCTGGGCTCCAGTTTTGGCTGTGCTGCTTGGCCAGACAAAATTCTTACTGCGCTGTCAGCCACCCGTTGTGGAGCGCTACGGTGAGAGCAGCCAGCCTCAGGTTGTGCCAGGGGAGGTTTAGGTTGGATATGGGGAAAATTTCTTCATGGAGAGGGTTGTCAAGCCCTGGAACAGGCTCTTCAGGTAGAGTCACCATGCTTGGAGGAATATAAAAGTAGTGTAGATGTGGCATTGCGGACATGGTCAGTGGTGGGCTTGGTAGTGGACATGGTCAATGGTGGGCTGGGGGAATGGTTGTACTTGATGATCTGAGAGGGCTTTCCCAAACAAAGCAACTCCATGTTCCTCCCTTCTTTCTGGCAGGGGGAGGACAGGGTAATGTGTGGTCTGAAACATTTGTTGCAGTTCATAAAACCAGTGTGTTACGGGAGAGGGAAATATTCCTGTCTGCCAAAAGTGTAGTAAAGCAGGTGACCATTGCTGTTGACAGCGGAGAGAAGACATTGGCACAGCCAAAACGGGAATCACCTCAACCCTTCCCATGTGAATACCTCAGTCCCACCTAAACCAGCTCTTGGACACACTCCAAATTGCCCTCAGGTGCTTTGCTGGAAAGCACCAATATCCCAGTGCTGACTCACAGATTGGGAATGCCACATCCTGGCACTCAAACCCCCAGCCCTGCTTCCACTTTTCATTCCTTCTGACATCACTTTGGGACTCACCACCCTGGGCCATGGAGCTTTATCACAGAATGATGGTCAAGAGGGTTTTTTACCCAAGCTTTGTATCTGAGTTTGGAAATAGGGCACCGGTGAAGGAGGTAACTTAGGTTTTCATTTTTTCAGTTAAAAAATATTATTTAAAAGAAACCCACATAAATCAACTGAAATCAAAAACAAACCTCCACACTGAGGGTAAAATGAAGCCTTTTGATTCACCTTGAAATGAATTTGTTGTCTTCCAGAGCACTGGGTTTGGGGTATGATTTTTTACACTGCTCTGCTAATGAGGTCCTGGGGTCTGAAGCATTGGTACTGTATTGACACCTCACTCCCTTTTTGTGTCTGATCCAAACTCTGCAGAAGTCAATGGAAAAGAATGCCTTTAACAGGAGTCAAATCAAGCCTCTAATCTGTGTTTTGTTTGGGCCTAGCTGAAAGATGTGGGGATCCTTTAGGATGTGTTATGAACAGAGTCCTATTTTAACAAACAGTGCCATCTTCCTCCTTCCCTGAAGTCTCTTCTTGGGCAGCTCTCAAGCAACACCAATTTATTCAGATGGACTGCTCAGGGCTGCAAATTCTGCCTGTTTATTACCAGGATGTTTTCCTCTTTAAACATGCTCTGCTGTTGATGGGGTCTGTAAGGAATTCTACCTATGCCAGTGTGGTGATGTTTGATGGAGTAGCCAAGGAGCAGCAGGACAGGATGTATCCTGCCTCCTTGGCTGCCCATGCCATCCAGGAGAAGAAATCCTTCCACTGGGAGAGGTGTCCCTGCACCACCAGGTGCGTGTGCTGCTTGTTTACGCTCTCATTTATCTTATTAGCAGTAAGAAATGAGCCTTTTGGCAAATCACCAGAGACTGAAGAACCGCTCCCTGCCAGGCCTGAGGCTGAAAAATGTTTTAAACCAAGTCCTGATCTTGAACTTACCCTGCTGTGCTCACTTTGGAGCAGCTTGTGAGACCTGCAGATGAGTTGCAGAGGTACCCCTTTGGATGTCTTCAAAGAGGGATCAGACATGTCCTGGCTTTCTCCTCGTGTTTAAATGGATTTGGATCATGCAATTTGCAAAACACCCCTTAGAAAGTAGTAACATATTACTGGCATAGGGAGCAATTGTGTGTCTAAGTGTGTTTTTCTTAGGTACAATCACCTTCACACTCCTCAGTGTATCCATAGAGGACAACCCTGAGTCTCACAGAGTGGGATGGAGAAGGGAGAACATGGACAACCTCTTTTTTTCCCTGTAGGATGAAGTTCAGGAAGGTCTGTGTTGTCTTCTGTCCTGACTAAAAGCATCCAGCTGCTGCCATGATTTTACTATCAGAGCCTCTGTTCTAGGCAAGGGAAACAACCAATATCCCTGCAATTCCCTTCCCTCTACCTAAGTTGTAGAAGTTCTGTCTTCCCCATCCCTGGAAGTGTTCAAGGCCAGGCTGGATGGGGCTTTGAGGAACTTGGTGTAGTGGAAGGTGGAATTAGATGATTTTTAGAGTCCCTTCCAATCCAAACCATTCTGTGATTCTAAGATACCTGGCTCAGGGTTATCCCTTGCCTGCCGAAGATGTGGTACATCTGTGAATGCGCTTGTGTATCAGTGTTTAAGGATGATGGGGCTAATCTGCTGTATGTTTTATTTTCCCTATCCTTTGGTTTTCCAAGGATCATTCTGGTCACACTGGAGTTCTACATTTGCTGTGAGCAGCTGCAATCAACCCCTGGTCTCGCCTGGTGCGGTGCCTGCGAATGGAAGGAACAGATTATGGACATTCTGAGTGCAGCTCCCAGTTTGTGCAGCAAATACACGAGGCAGGAGGTCAGCCTCACGGATCTGAACAGCCACTCCTGACCTAAACCTCAAGCCGGGCTGTGAAACCAGCTGAGACTTGCTCCTATAGCATCGCAGGCTTGGAAATTAAAGTGAGCTCCAGGGAGAACATGGGCAGCGTTGAGAGAGTCAGGAGGAGCTGGTGGATCTGATTAGCCTGACATTCCAGCAGGGGAAAGTGTGGGATCCCTCCATCCCTTAATATGCCCCTCTCCAGCCCCAGCTCTAATCACGGCTGCCTTGATTTGTTCTGGGAGAAGGGCAAAGAGGAACCGATGATCTGGATTTTTCCCCCGCTGCCTCTCTCTGCAGAGGGGCCACTGTGGGTCTGAGAGATCAAGAGCTTTCCCCAGAGCCAGGCTTTGGAGGTATTGTAGCCCTGAGCAGCACAATCCTTTCCCTCTTCCCTTTTCTATTTTCATTTCATCACCATGTTCAGGACTGAGTGGTGACAAGCAAGTCCCCAAATAACCCGGTCTCCAGCAGAAGCCTCACTTTTCCACTGAGAGAAAAATCTGTTTCTAGCATAGTTCATCCCCATGTGTGTCCTGCATGACCCCATAGGAGCTGTGTGCTCTTTCTAGGGGTCTGGGACAAGACCCAAAGCAAAGCAAACCTGTCTGAATTCACCCCATGGGGTTCACAGTCCCACAAACCAAAAGGCTGAAAAATACCTGATCTGGAGTCCTGAGTGCAGTAAAAAGCCTTGGGAATACACAGCCAGTGATTTGTGTGAAGGGAGGATTTCGCTGAGCAATAAGGATTCAGACAAACTTGCAGAAGTGGAAGTGCAGCTTAACAGCAGAGCTGGGTTCATTTCTCAAGCCCCTTCCTTGCTTCTGTACTTAGGAGAGTGAAATAGTAATTGGGAGAAAAGCTTAGGTTAATCTACACTGAGAACATGATATTCAGTAGCTTTATTAAAAGGGGTGGGTGGGGGAAAGCATGGGGCTGCTTTGGCTCATTTTAATTTTCATCTTCATTTGTGCTCGCAAGTGTTGGAAAATAATCCTGTGCTCCACTGACTGTGTGAGGAAGGAATCTCAGCTGGAGAAAACGGAGCAGTTACTCCCTTTCAGAGCAGCCTGCTAATTGTGAAGGTGCCATTAGACAGCCTGTGGAAGAAGTCTCTTAAGTGTGAAACTTGCTTTTCCCTGTGCAGGATGGAAGGGCCAACATGGCATTTGCAAAGCCCTGGCAACCGTTATCAGTATGAAACTTCCCTCTGCCCCCTTTCCAAATCCAGCTCCCTGCCAAGCTCTCCCCAAGCATCATCACCTTCCTTCCCTCTGCAAGCCAGGAGAAACCTGTTGTCTCCCTTGTTTGCTCTCCCAGCTGGCTGCTTGTTCCAACATGCATCTTTACTGAACCCAGTGGTGTCTTTCCCATTGGTTTGATCCATATGATCCAGGAAGCTTTGCCAGGTCAGTGTTCACCCAAGAGACGGAAAAAATGCCAGTGTCTTCCAAGTCAGGTTGTTTTATTGCAATAGAAGTAGAAGGGAATGTACCAGAAGGGTGAGGAAGGCTGGGGGGGAGGGAGAACATCCTCTCCCCTTCCACCCAGGTCTGGTCAGGCTGCACTTGCACCAAGCTGATAAAGGGCTTCTTAGGTTTAGGTTGTCCCTCGGACCCCTTGGAGGAATTATAGGGCCATAACTCACGGCTGTTTTGGTGGGAATTTCCATATATACAAGAACCTGTCAGGCATTTATTTCTTATGTATTTTTACAGCAGCCTTTACAATAGGTAGAGAAAACCTCCAGCTGCCTCTAGTGACCTTTTAATCACCAAGGGATGCCTTCAGCTAAAAGTCCTACACCTGAAGTGAGAAATAGCCAGCCCATTGCTTGGAGCCCTTTGGCTTGATGGGAGTTGCATGACTTGTTCTGTCTCCTGTGGAAAGGATAAAACACAGTTCTCCATCCTCTATGCCTGTGAAGAAAGCAGTTCTGGAATACAAAAGGTGTGGCAGTGTCTTTCCTGAGTCAGGAAAATCACGGCATGGAGTTATTTCTCATTTAAAGCACCTCTGGTGGGTACTTGGGTACAATTTTTGCCAGTTGGTGTGAGGGCAGGGCATGGAGGAAGGCAGGCTGCTTGCCTGCAGTGATGTTGGGGGATCAGTTTTCCCTGCTGCACAGTTTGGGAGAATCCTTTTGCTTGTATTGGTACCAAAGGAATGGACAAGGGACAGTCCACTGAGGATGGATGGTTGTGTTCCAGCAGAGCTGGTTCCCAGTGTGGATAGTGGGAAGGAATACATTTCTTTGCAGGCTTTCAGGAGCCCTTTTGCAGGTCTCCAAAACTGAGGCAGACCAAGTTCTATTCCAGCAGACACCCAGACTGCAGATGTTCTGATCTGCTTCCCTAAATAAAGCCCGGTAGTAGCCAAAACAAGAGAGTTACAGTAGTTTGCTCTAGATAAGTGGCTTAAGAGCCTAAACTTTTGTTCTCACGGAAATGCAGGTGTCCTTACCAGGTTGCCTGGAATTGTAGAGAACAGAAGTAGGAAGGAGATAAGCAAAGGGCTTGGTGTTCTAAAAGCTGAATAACTATGTCAGAGTTTCAACAACTGGAAGATGATGTATGAGCGAGCATGCAGAGAGATAAGGGCATGGGAGGTCCTGAAATGGTCTCATGCTATTTTAAAGGAGTAAAAAAAACCAAAACAAAACTGTATGCTGGGGTCCCACATACACTGTAAGAAAAAACATTCACGTTTTTTTGAGCTCTCTTCTGAGATTCCCACTTGCTGAAGAGAGATAAGGGCTTTGTGTTAGTGGAAGAGTTGGGCTTCACGTGACAAAGTGAAGTCACCTTAGTAAAGGCCTCCTTCTTGCCCAAGAGGGGCTTCCCATGTGGATTTTATTTCCCATTTTAATGGGAAATTGAGAAGAAATGGGATTAAATTTCCATTTAGCAGCATTGCTGCTCCTCACCTGGGTTTACAACTCCCATATTTTAGAAACTAAAACAAGCACTGCTATGCAGATAATGGGGTTGAAGTGTCAAACAGCTTTGTGCAGGATCTTCTTGAATTCCAGATTGTTAGTGGGCTCCAGCAGAATTCAAAGAAAGGGTCCAGCATGGGATTTTAAACAGAAGCTGAAAGCTAGCATCTGCCTCAGAGTATGGAAAGAGCAGGCTTCTGTGAGAGTGTGTTGGACTTGCTCTATTTTTATTCCCTTTCCCAGTATTTCTGCTGATGAGCACAGCCTAGGCAGGAGATGAGTTGGATGGACTTTGGGTATGACGCTGAGCAGCCACACTGATGTCTCTTTGCTTGCACACCTGGTGACAGTGTCACCACCAAGCTGANCAGGCTTTCAGGAGCCCTTTTGCAGGTCTCCAAAACTGAGGCAGACCAAGTTCTATTCCAGCAGACACCCAGACTGCAGATGTTCTGATCTGCTTCCCTAAATAAAGCCCGGTAGTAGCCAAAACAAGAGAGTTACAGTAGTTTGCTCTAGATAAGTGGCTTAAGAGCCTAAACTTTTGTTCTCACGGAAATGCAGGTGTCCTTACCAGGTTGCCTGGAATTGTAGAGAACAGAAGTAGGAAGGAGATAAGCAAAGGGCTTGGTGTTCTAAAAGCTGAATAACTATGTCAGAGTTTCAACAACTGGAAGATGATGTATGAGCGAGCATGCAGAGAGATAAGGGCATGGGAGGTCCTGAAATGGTCTCATGCTATTTTAAAGGAGTAAAAAAAACCAAAACAAAACTGTATGCTGGGGTCCCACATACACTGTAAGAAAAAACATTCACGTTTTTTTGAGCTCTCTTCTGAGATTCCCACTTGCTGAAGAGAGATAAGGGCTTTGTGTTAGTGGAAGAGTTGGGCTTCACGTGACAAAGTGAAGTCACCTTAGTAAAGGCCTCCTTCTTGCCCAAGAGGGGCTTCCCATGTGGATTTTATTTCCCATTTTAATGGGAAATTGAGAAGAAATGGGATTAAATTTCCATTTAGCAGCATTGCTGCTCCTCACCTGGGTTTACAACTCCCATATTTTAGAAACTAAAACAAGCACTGCTATGCAGATAATGGGGTTGAAGTGTCAAACAGCTTTGTGCAGGATCTTCTTGAATTCCAGATTGTTAGTGGGCTCCAGCAGAATTCAAAGAAAGGGTCCAGCATGGGATTTTAAACAGAAGCTGAAAGCTAGCATCTGCCTCAGAGTATGGAAAGAGCAGGCTTCTGTGAGAGTGTGTTGGACTTGCTCTATTTTTATTCCCTTTCCCAGTATTTCTGCTGATGAGCACAGCCTAGGCAGGAGATGAGTTGGATGGACTTTGGGTATGACGCTGAGCAGCCACACTGATGTCTCTTTGCTTGCACACCTGGTGACAGTGTCACCACCAAGCTGACAGCAGAGAAGGGTCCTGCACTGATCCTTCTCCATAACATCCCTAGGAAATCCAGGCAGGTTTCTCTTATAAAGCCTCCTCCAGTTTTTTTTCCTCCACGAGACACAGCCATAGCTCCTGGGAGCTTCCTGCTCAGCAAAGAGCTAGGTTAAATTCAGTGTTCCTGGGAAATGTCTCTTGTTATATTTTACAGTTTAATATTTGTCCTCTGTGAAGCATCTTCCTTTCATGCTAAATGTGCACCTATTATATGCATGGCTTATTTTCAAATTCCTGCAGGAGGCTTGAGGCTCAGTCTGTCTGCAGCACAGAGGAATGCATTCCTCCAGCAGGAAGGCTCCCATCTTTATAGAACTCTCAGCCCTAGGAGCTGGATTTTCCCTGTGACTCCTGGATTATTTGGCTAGAGGCTGCATGTGCAGGCTTTTCCCAGGTACAGGCCATGAGCTTTAGCCAGAAAAAAACATTCTGGAAGGGCAGTGTGTTGTTTTTTCCACATGCTGGGGAAAGCCTTTATCTCTGGATTTGGAGATGTGACCTCCTGCAGTCACTCTGTGGATTTAGGAATCTTACCCCACTGACAGTGATTGTTTTAACCAACTTCCCAGAGCTTGATTTTCCCTTTTTAAAGCCTGACTTATTTGTCATCAGCTCTGGGGTCCTGCTAAAAGAAGGAAAAAAACCTGAAAAACCAACAAGTCGTAGACTTTTACTCTGCTGATAAGAGTTTGGTATTGATTTAGGATTGGAGGCTGTAGATGCCCCATCCCTGGAGGTGTTCAAGGCCAGGTTGGATGGAGCCCTGAGCAACTTGATCTAGTGAGTGGCATCCCTGCCCATGGCCGGAGGTTGGGACTGGATGATCCTTAAGGTCCCATCCAACCCAAATTATAGGTTGGAATAAAATCTGTGATTTTATTCAAAAATCTCCTCCAGTGCTCCTGAATTTCAGTGCAAGCTATATTCTCACCTCCTTTGAAAACATCAGTTCCTGTTTCCATGCTCCCACTTTTCTCTTGACAAGAATCTGACCATGCAGTAGATCAATCTCGTTTTCCCCTGTGGAAAATGAACAGCCCAGAGAAAATTCCCAGGAGAAATGACAGGTACAGGGTCATGGTGGGAAGCTCTTCTTGCCCCAAGCTGCTCCACATTGGAGATTAGGACACTGATTTGGCACTCAGGGGGTCCCACCAGGAGCATTCCCAATGCAAACCAGTTCTGACCGTGAGGGACTCATGGGAAGGTCGCCCTCCCTCGCTGCTCGTTTGGGGCTTGCAAGACAAATGCTGGATTTGAATGACTACACTGTGGGCAGCCAGTGCAGAAAATCAATTAAAATACTAAGCAGCTTAGAAACAGGAGCTTTAATTACTCACAGACAGGTCTTTAAGGGGAACAAAATCATCAGCCTGGAGGAAGCTCCTCCATATTTTGTTTATCAGTGGTTTGGGTCTAAAAGCCTGGGAGACAAAGGATGCCCCAGCACACACAAACTTCCTGACAAAGTGATGGGCATTAGAGGGGAAAAAAACCCATACTTTTCTCAGGCAATACCAGGCTGCAGAGCCTGTTTATCCCGTCTGCCTGTTTACTTGCTTTCTGCTGGCTTACTGTAATACATCCAATGTGGGCCTTCCGCGACGGCAGGAACCGCAGGGATTTTGGTGACTCTTCAGTGGCCCAGCTCCTCTTGCCCTTCAAAGCAGCCCAGTGCCATTTGTGGGGCTGTTGCACAACCAAAGCAGCGTGGTAATAACACCCTGAGCGTGGAAAGTACAGAACAAAACAAAGCACTGCTGAAACTCTTGCAGGCTTTCCAGATGCCTGTCCACATCAGTGTCCTGCTGGGAAGTACACAGAGTGAAATAAGGCTCAGTGGGAGCCAGCCAGGGAACAGGCTAAGCTTCTCCTCTCCTTTTTCAGCCCAGTGGAAGAGTCTCAGGACACAAGGTTGCTCTGCAGGATGTGCTGCTGGCTGCCAAGAAGAAGGAGGGAGCCTGGGTTTATTTTTATGTAACTTCAGGAAGGAAAGGCAAGACAAGCTTTGCTTTGTGCTCTGAACCAGAAGTTTGGACACACAAACTTGCAGCTCTTCTTCCTGACTGCCTGCCACAAGCAATTCTGAGTCTTCCTGGGGGCTGCCTCCTGACTGTCATTCCCCCACTCTAAAAGGAGGCAGGATGATTTAAACTCCTCATCTAGAGGAAAAATAACAATAATAATAAAAAAGGAATCTGCCTGGAAGAACAGAGGAGGCTTCTGCCTGCCTGCAGGGAGGAAGACTTTTAAATATATTCCCTGTTGAGAGAGATGAGTTATTGCAATCCCTGAACAGCCAGGGTGGGACAGAGCTTAGAGGCTGTGCTGGGCAGTGCGGGGGCTATTGGGGGTCTGCAAAAGGGGTTCCCACCAGTGACTGCTGCTTTTTGGTGCTCCTGGCCTGAATTGCAGCAAAACTTGTATGGATAGCTCAGTGTATTTGCACCATGGTCCATGGTTTCCAGGGAATGATGGAGCCAGACTGGGGAAGCTGGAAGGAGCACACGCTCTGACATGGTGCTGTTCTTAAGAGTACTCCAGCAGCTGGAGCTGTCTCCCACTCTGTGATGTTCTCTGCTTTCACTTTTCCTTTCTAAAGAAACTTTCCAGGCTTGAGGGTGCAAAAAACATCCTGAAGGCAGAGTTGAACTCACCCAGTGGCTTAGGAAGAGCAGGACACTCCATCGTTTCAAATCTCTTCCTCCTGCTGAGGGAGAGAGAACTGAATGTGCCTTATGGAGCACTGGGGTAGAGCTGGTGCTGCTCCAGGATAAGTGGGATGTGACTGTTGGAGTGAGTTCAGAGGAGAGGGCTGTGAAGGTGACTAGAGGGATGGAGCCTCTAACGAGGAAAGGCTGAGAGAATTGGGATTGTTCAGCCTGGAGAAGAGAAAGCTCCAGGGTCACCTAATTGTGGCCTTTTAGAGTCTTTTAGTACTTAAAGGGCTACAAAAGAGCTGGAGAGGGACTTTGGACAAGGGGAATGGCTTCACACAGTCAGAGGGCAGGGTTAGACTGGATGTTAGGAAGAAATTCTTCACCATGAAGGTGGCGAGGCCCTGGCACAGGGTGCCCAGAGAAGCTGTAGCTGCACTCCGGGTGCTCCCAGTGCTGCAGGAGTGCCAGGGACCTGGAGTCCATTGGAGCTGCGTGGTATAAATGCCTGCTAACGATGCTTCCCACATGCTGGAGCCAAGAGATGACATTACAGAAACAGTCTAGGTCAAAGTAAATTACTTTCTGGCATTCTGAGGTTATCTAAACCCTTCTTTTTCCCAGGATGAAAGGGAACAAAGACTCTCGCCTGCTCAAGAAAGAGCCTGGAATACCATTTTCTGTGAGCCATGAGAGCTTATTAGGGGTGAGGGTAAACAAAGAGATTTGGGGTTAATATACTCAGGATGGGGAGAAGGGAAGCAGAAGCTGCTGGATTTTAAAGCCTGCCATTCTCGTGTCAATGCAAGCAGGTTGCTGGTGTGGTTGTCACAGGCTGCAGTGTGCGCCCTTTCTAATGGCACACTGAACTTCCTTGGATCCCTGCCAACTCAGCAGCTGCCCCCTGGATTAAAGCGATGGCAGTGCTACCCTGTCACTTCTGATGGGGCTGGAGGGGGCTCTGACTCAGCCCTGGCTGCTTGGGGGAATTTTTTTTCCAGTACAGGGCATCCTGGGGCCTTTTTCCACTCCCACTGTTGCTGTGTTCTGCATCTCACATTCCCAAGGCACCTTCCTCTGCTTCCGCCATCTCTCCAACAGCAGGTGCCAGACCATCTTTGGAGACAGAGGATGATGGATGTTTTCAGAGCTGGTAGGCTCTGAATCCACCAGCAAATCCCCATCCTGTGTGAATACAGCTGTTGGCAGATGCTGGAAGCTGTTGGTACCTCTGATGGTGGCGCTGGTGTTTCCCTTCTCTTTGCTGAGGTACAAAATCATACAGAAAAAGCAACTTACCAACCTAGATGTGGATTAAAAATCATTAAAAATTTTAAAGGGAATCACTCTTCTGGGACAGGTGGCAAAGCTTTTCCAGAGTAGTGTGCTGAGCCTTCACAGCTGGAGACTTTCACTGAAGTTTTGTAAAATCCTCATTTTTTTCATAGAATCATAGAATGGTTTGTGTTGGGAAGGGACCTTAAAGATCATCTCATCACAACCCCCATGCCATATGCAGGCACTCATGCCTCTGGCTGCTGCAGCCAGGTGACAGAAAAGATTCCTAGGATTTGTTGTAGCATTGAGAAGTTTGCTCTGCTGGGTTTGGAAAGGGGAGGGACATATGGAGAGAAAACCAGAAGTTTAAAAAATTCTTAAGTGTTTGGAATGCTGACAATTAGCCATAGTGGAAGCCTTTCTTTTCCAAAGGCATGTAGTTCCATGTTACTGCAGTCCACGGAGAACCATGGCATGAAGAGAGAATTCTTTATTCCTTGCTCTGAGCATCAAGCTGTGAACTGTATAAAATCCCTTTGTCCTCTTTCCTGTTTGTTTTTTTTCCCCCCTGCTGTTTCTTCCTGTTTGTTTTTTCCCCATTTCTCCCCTACTTCCCTTTTTTCCTTTTTTGTTTTTTCCTGAGTTCACTTTAGCAAGTGCTTTCCTTCTGCTTGGGAATTAAAGGAGAAGGGTCTGTAGCTTAAAGATAAATCTTTTCCTGGTAAGAGCACCTTGAAGGGTGTTTGTATCCACCACAACAGGGGTGACCTGCCTTTCCCTCTTGGAAGGAAGCCTTTGACTTCCAAAAGAAACCTGATGCAAAATTGAGAGCACTTTGATTTATCCATGAAAATACCTTGTTTTAGCAAAGAAAAATCTAAAAACTTTAACTTTCTTCCCCCACTCCAGGCCTCCCACACCCCCACCTTCCCTAGTTTGTAATACCACAGCAGATTTACCTGCTGCTCCAGCTTCTTCTAGCTGCCTGTGGGATTCCTGAGGAGGAAAGGCCATGCTTCCCACCTCTTTTGTAGAGCTGTGAATACTTTTGTGTGTTGGTTCAACAGCAAACATCTGCAGCTTCCCCCTCTCCCACGGCAGAACCATATCCTGCATGGCAGGAGCAGCACGGAGCAGGCGGATGGGCTGCCTGGTCCCTTGCCAGGTGAGTTGGCAGGAACCTGCACATCACTCCTTGAAATTCTCAGTGGGATTTGATGGATG
This sequence comes from Mystacornis crossleyi, assembly GCA_013400655.1. Taxonomy (NCBI): domain Eukaryota; kingdom Metazoa; phylum Chordata; class Aves; order Passeriformes; family Timaliidae; genus Mystacornis; species Mystacornis crossleyi. The sequence continues at coordinate 1,327 of VYZQ01040627.1, read as the reverse complement.
TTCAGTGCTCAGAACATTTTGGTTCTGTTTAATTGGCAGGTTTTGACAAGCAGCTGCTTGGGCAGGAGGTTCTCAGCTCTCCCTAGGGAATTCCCAGGGCTGGCAGAAGCCATGGGGAACAATCCCTTGAGTTCTTTTATTTCTGAATTTTGTATTTGGAGCAAACATTTGCATGTGGGCTGAATTTTAAAAGGGTCATCCTTGGTTATCATTACCCAGTGGTAAAAAGGTAAAACTTGGCTCTTCCCACCTTCACCTTGGGCAGATGAAGCCGTGTTAGAAACGACACCTTGATTTTGTCCCTCAGTATGTGAAAACAATAACCTGCTGGGGGACTGAAGCTGAAAGTCACCTTTTTGGGTGGACTCAGAGCTTCCAGAGAGAATCCCAGTTCTCATCCAAAACTAATAGAGAGAAAATTTTCCTAGGAAATAGCGACACGGGCCTGAGAGCATTAAACTGGAACTTTACGCCAATTAATAGCCAGATAATTACAACCTGTCTCGTCCTCCTTACTGCTGACTTCCCCATGTAATTTTCTGTTAATTTTTGCTTAATAGGCATGCAGGAAAGATGAGTTACTCAGCGTGCTGCTTGGATTTGATGTGTGGTAGACTCAACAGTAGGTAAGACTGATGTCCTCCATCCGTCCTGGATCAACCTCTGGGAGCAAGGAGCATGCTGGACAGACTGATGGTACTTCTCAGCTTGTCAAGGGATGGAGAAACTTAAGGAAAATGGAGGGGGAAAAAATGTCAAAGCTGGACAGAAAAGGCAAAATGGTGAGTAGAGCTACGTGCTTCTTCAACAGGATCACAAACTTTCCTCACTCTTCCCCCAGGTCCTTACTCTGCTCTGGATCTGTTGTAGCAGACAGAACCTTCTGGTCTTATTCATTTTCAAATCTGAAAATGCAAAACTGGCATCTTCTCCACCCATAAGAGTTGCCCTCTCCCTTGCAGAGGGAGGAGTCACTGGCCCTGGCACAGGTTGCCCAGAGAAGCTGTGGCTGCCCCTGGATCCCTGGAAGTGTCCAAGGCCAGGTTGGATGGGGCTTGGAGCAACCTGGGATAGTGGGAGGTGTCCCTGCCCATGGCAGGGGTGGAATGAGATGGTCTTAAAAGTTGCTTCCACCCAAACTGTTCTGTGATTCTACGATTTCATGCCAGCCCTGACATAAAAGGCAGAGAAACTTCCACCAGCCAATTCCAAGGAGAAAAAGAAAAAGAAGAAATCACCATTGCAGACTTTCATGAGCATTAAATTAGAACAGTGCACAGGGTCTGTTTTGGTTCCCAGGCACAAACATGAAGAGGTGACCCCCGTG